>AWWV01006255.1:0-57241 GCA_001974805.1 Corchorus capsularis
CGTAAATCCTACGGTCAAAAGAAAGCAAAGAGGGAGGGGATTGACATATCTGAAAACCGGTTTGATCCGACGGTCGCATCCGGCAGATCTGGGGAGGAAAGTTCGGCTCGGATTAGGTTTGTTTAAGGGTGTTAGAGGCGGCTCCGGTGGAAACTAACCACAAATCCGTGACGAGGGAGGAGAGACGAGCTTGCCTGCAAATTTTCAGGCGTAAAATCTCTCCAATGCGGTGGTCTAAGGCGGAGCTGACAGTGGTTAAATCTCTGGTGAGGGGAGAGAGAGTTCGAGGTATGAGAAGAAAAAAATGCTTGCTGTTTTATTTAATCTGATTTGTTAGGCCTATTTATATGTTCCGTTTTTCCCATTTCAAAAAAAATTAAGTTGGATATATCACCCGTTAGTTTGTTAAAGCAGACCCTCCTTTATTATTAAACTATATATACTAATGGTTGCTATGCTTGTGCAGATAAGTTTTTTTTTATTTTTTTAATTAGGTTTTGACCTTAAGTGTTTCCGTTTAGTGCACAATTTGGTATCTTCGACTTGACTTTAGGTTAATTTAGTAACTTGGTTTTCAATAAAATAATTCAGAAATTAAATTAAGGCCAGTAATTAATGTAGTCTGTAGTAATTCGGTAATTAGAAGTTTAAAACTTAAGATTTGCCCTTTAGTGTAGAAATATAATGATAGGGAGTCTGGGAATAAATAAAAGCATAGGAATTCAATATTGATAACTTAGGGTTTTATATTTGGCCTTCAGTTTAGAAATGAAATGTGTTAGCAATTTAGGTTTAAGTATTGGTAATTTATTTAGATATAAAAGTGGGCTTTTGTGCCAAAAAAAGAGGTAAAGGTTGGTTCAGGTTTAAAATTGAGGTATATTAGCAATTCAGGAAATTAGGGGAGAGCAGCGGTCGGTTCGGTCGGTTTTTGGTTTTTTTAGTCGGTTTTTATTCGGTTTTAATTTTGAGAGATGTGAAACCGAAAACCGATTGATATATATAAAAAACCGATTGATTGGTTTTGGTCGGTGGCGGTCGGTTTTGGCGGTTTTGATTTATATTTCTTTTTTAAATTTTACAAACTAAAAAAAATTATATGAATTTTGTTTTTAATTAATTTTGTTATATCTAAATGTTAAATATAAATATATAAATTATTATAAAACATTAAAATTAAAAACTTATATGTAAATTATAAATTAAAACTAAAATTATTAAGGTTGTAATCTCAAATAAGGGTCTGAACTTTCATAAAAATATCAAATAAGGGCCCCAAAACACAATTTCAACAAATTAGAAGAAACACTAAGTAAATTTTTACAAATTAGGTTCTCCTCAGATGAAAACCAATGCTTGTCATGCCTACACATCAATTTTGATAGAAAAATAGTGTTATTAAATTAATTAAAAATCAAAACATTTTAATCCAAATAAATTCAATAAACGTAGTATGATACAAAATTTTTCCGTGCTTTTTAATTTATATACATCTCACACACTAGTATTAGCTAATATCTTGCACAATATATCATAATCTACTAAATATGTATTTTAATTTGTTGAAATTGTGCTTTGAGGCCCTTATTTGAGATTTTTATGAAAGTTCGGGCCCTTATTTGAGCCTTTAGTCAATTATTAATGTTTATATATATTTGTTTGGCGGTCGGTTTTTAAACAGAAAAGCTAAAACCGCCAACCGATCGCCTAAAAAATAGTACCGGCGGTTCAAACCGTTCAAACCGGTCGAACCGCTTTAGAGGTTTTCCGACACTATTAACAGTCGGTTTCAGTCGGTTTAAACGGTTTGAACCGCTTAATGCTCTCCCCTACAGGAAATAATAGCTGTATCCTAGAAATAGTTAGTAATAGATAATTCTAGAGTAAAAGTTGGCATTCTAGTTTAAGATTAAAATAGTTTAGTAATTTAAAAGTTAATATTGCATTTTGGTGCTTATTAATTAGCAAATAGAACTTGGACTTGGTTTTCACCTTTATGTTTGGCCCTTAATGCTTGTTTTGACTTAGGGTAGCTTTTTAGGTTCATATCTTTATGTCAATAATTCTGTTGGGCTTTAGTTTTATATTAAGGTTAGGGCTTTAGTCTGTTTTAGTTTTAATTTGGACTTTAGCTATCAGATATCAATTTGGGCCTATTATATTGATTTAAGTTGTTGGGTTAGTTTTATTTCATTAAGTTCCTAATTTCATAAATTAATTTAGGATTAGTCTTAATTTTCTAATAAAATAGTAGATTTAAGTTGGTAAATTAAATTCAATTTTCAAGATAATCAAAAATCCAAAAAGAGACAGACTAGGACATTTACATTCATGTTAATTTTTATAACTTATAGAAATTATCTATGTTCATCTAAGATAAATTAAATTGACTCCCGTGATGGGAAAGACGAGCGACTCGTTTATGCGTGTCTGAGTTTGCTCTCTTTCTCCCGGAGGATTGGAAATTTCCGGAGGTCGTTTACCATTTATTAGGATGCGGTCAAAGGTGTTCCTCGTATAATTGATGGGTAAATCAAAATCAAACTGAAATTTCATGCATCATTTGCATTCATGCATATAGGATTAGATTTAGTAATTTTCAGTTAATTATTAAGGAAAAAAAGAAGAAGATTGAAGATGAAATAGAATAAAACCATTTTCTTCAAAATTAAAAAGAGTTTGTGCTTGAGTATTGTTCTCTTTTAGTTTTCCAAGATAAAAAATAAAAAAAGAGAGAAAAAATTTATTGAGTCTTTCAAAGTTAAATAAAGAGCTTTTCAAAAATCCAAAAGAATCAAAATTGAAAAAAAAAAAAAGAAAAAATTTTATTCAAAGTTTTCAAAGTGTTCAATTTAGGTCTTTTCAAAGTGGGAAGTTCCCCTCCACAGCATTTTTCAAATAGAGTCGTTTTAATGGTAAGTTTTAAAGAAAGTCCTCTCATGAGGAGTCCAAAAAGAGAGCAAACAATAAACAGGAAAGTTCCCAACATTCCTATTTCAAAATCAAAAAACCTATTTTTGCTTGTTTAATTCTAAATATTAATAAGTTTTTTTAATGGCATGAAAATACATAAAAATAGAGACAACCAATAACAGAAACCCACAGTTAGTTCTAGGTTAGTCAGTGCCGTCTTTTTGACGGGCGTCGTGGGGGTGCTAATCCTTCCCCACGCGTACCCGACTCCCGAACCTTTAAGACTCTAGTTAAAAGACCTTTTATTAGATTTAGTGTTACCTTCACCAAGCTTAGGTTAACATTAGGCTTAATAATCTAATAGGTGGCTAATCACACCTAGGTTAAAAAAGATTAGTGGCGACTCCCATAGGATTTCAATAGTTTTTCCCCCTTTTAAGTCGTTAAACGGTAGGGTTCGGACCCCCCGGACCCGGACATTGCGACAAAAAGAGTACTTGTTTGTCTCCTTATCATGTTTCACCTTGTTCTCATATTGCCAAGGCTTCCCAAGCAAAACATGGCAAGCTCGCATTGGTAGCACATCGCACAAGATATCCTCTTTGTACCTGCCCAAAGAAAGAGAAACTAAAACTTGCTTGTTAACCCTAATTTCTTCTCCATCATTGAACCAACCTAAGCTATAGGGTTTAGGATGTTTAGAAGTAGGTAGTTGTAACTCTTTCACCAAATAATCACTAACTATGTTTGTACAACTCTCTCCATCTATAATCACACTACTAGGCTTCCCATTCGCATACATCCTAGTGTGAAACAAATTCTCCCTTTGAACATTCGTTTTCACATAGGCTCCCAAAGTTCTACTAGCTACCAAACTAAGTGAAGCTAACTCATCACCATCATCAATTGCAGCCCCATCATCGTCCCTTTCATCATCACTATCCCCACTAGAATCTAGAGTAAAATCACCTTCCTTGTAAGGAGTTTTCCATGAGCCACTAGATGATGTGTAACTCTTCTTTACTCGTTGAACATTATCAATCATGGCATCCAATCTTGTATTCATGTTGTCCATCCGTTGCACTATACTTTGCAACGCATTGGCCAAGTCGGCCTGATTAACTTTATCTCCCATTGTACCTACACAAAAGAACAAAGATTAGTACTAAAAATCCTCACAAGTGAGTGTGTGTATACCTTTGTGCTCTCGTGTTTGCACTCAACCTATGGATTGGCGGTCCACTAATCTCTTAATGATCTCACAAGATTATGCCTTTTACTAGCTTCAATAGGCCTAATAAGAGCAACTTGATAGAGTGCTTCTTTCTTCTCGTGACCTACTTGAGGAACAAACAATTAGTAGCAAAATTTTTGTGAATCAAAGGAAAGTGATCTAAACCAAAACCAAACCAACTTATGCAGGCTCTTGATGTCGATTTCCTTCTCCCAATTTGCTGCACAAAAACTCAATCAAACAACATAAATCAACCAATTTTGTACCACTTGTCTCCAATAGGGTTCCAACCTGAAATTCTTCAAATTAAATCTCAATTCACAGCAAAAGCAACCCAAGAATTTCAAACAAAGAATCAATTAGGGTTAATTGCAACCAATTGAATCAATTGCACAAGAGAAACCCTAATTCCCAAATAACCCGGATAAGAATCCTAGAAATCCAAAATTGCGGCAAAATCTACATATTTTTTTTTTGATTTTTTTCAGTATTTTTCCTAGAAAGATCACACTAAAAGAAGTCTAAATCTCAAATTCAAAGCTTTCCGAGCTCAAACGAATCTAGGACAAAAATCACAAGTTTCTGGTCGAAAATTTTTTATATATATTTTTATTTTTTTGATATTTTTTTGATATAACTACAAGTTATAAGGACCTCAAATCTGAAATTTCAAAGCAAGCAGAGTTAAGATGAATCCGCTATGATTTTTCAAAGTTTCTGATTTTTTTCTTTATTTTTCAAGAAGATGAATAAGATGGATGAAAAACTTGATGATTGATGAATAGAAGGATAGATTTTACCGATTGAATATGACAACCTATCTCTAATACCAATTTATACGAATCTAGGGGTTTTAGATTCAAATCTATCCTTGAGACCCGCCAAGAATCAACTTGATCTTCTTCAACTCCAAGATGTGTATGTCAACAACCTTCACAAAGCTTTTCCTCTTCTCTCATCGGACTTAGGCTCCCAATTAGACCTGCAATTGAACTGCTAAGATCACAAGATTCACAAACAATTAAGCAATCACAACCTAATTGTTTGCTCGGACTCTACAAGGTTGAAGAATCCAAAGTTTGCTCAAACTAGAACAATGAAGCTAAGATAATCAATTTGGGTGTATAAACCTCAACTTTATTAATCAACTCAACTTAACTTTACAAGAGATATTGGTGCCCTTATATAGGCACGAAGATAACGCATAACCTACTCTAAACCCTAATTTTCGTCCAAATATAAAGGCTACACAAAAGATCCTTCTAGAAACTATCCAAAAATACAACCAATAGAAAAATAGCTAAGGATTGGACTTAGTCAAACAAGGCCCAACCCAAATAACATCCAAACTTAAGAATAAGCTAATCTAAGATAGAATTAAGCTCAAAAAAAGCAAACTAATGCTAATGGACTCATGCCACAATGTCAATCCGACCATTTAGAATCAATAGCAAGCAAAGTGATGAACTTGTAATTTGTTGGTGTTTTCTTGCTCAAATCATCATCAAAGCTTTTCAATTGAACTGGAATAGTCTTCATGTCATCGAGATGAGTTCGAACAAGGTCCATTAGTTCATCCTTGAATCTCTTAGCTCTTGCTCTTTCGTCGGACCAACAGACATCTTCAATGGATCGAATGGAATCTTTTTAGTGCTTGGAACATGATTATCGATATCTCCATGGTCTCCATGCATCTTCATGCTTCCTTCCAGCCCATGCACATCCTTTCCATCCTCTCCATGCTTGTCTTCAAGTCCATGATAAGTCCTTTGGGCAGGTACAAGGGAGATGTTTTATGTGATGTCTTACCCATGCAAGCATGCCATGTACTACTTGGTCGACCTTTCCAATTTGACAACAAAGTTCATCATGATGGTGAGACCAATAGGTATTGCTTCATGTGTGGTAAGAAGCCTATCTCTTTAATTCCTTTATCACTTCAAGAAGCCTTAAAAGATGAAATTAAAGTGAAAGATGATTTTGCTAAATTGGATGCTGAATTTAGGATTAAGGAAAAGAGTAAATCTGAACCTAAAATAGATGATTGTTTTGATGATAAAACAACCTTAGTTGAAAAGAGTGTTTTAGATGTTATTTGCGATGATACTAAACCTAATTTGAGTGTTGTTTGTGATGACACTAAATCTGTTTTGGATGCTAATTGTGATGAAAACAAATCTGTTTTGGTTGATCATAGCATTGAAAATAATTTTGTTTTGGTTGATCATAGCATTGAAAATAATTCTGTTTTGGTTGATCATAACATTGAAAATAGGACTGTTTTGGGTGAAAAGAAAGAGATTTCTAAGGAAGTTGTTAAAGAATGTATGTTAGCTACTGAAAGTGAGATTAAGAGTGCTTTGCAAGATAATTCTGCTTTGATCTTACTTTTGTTTCGAAATACACTAATGGGAACTAACAACCTGGCTGGAGATATTCAAAGCAATATTATGTCTCTTTTGAGTGATTTTGTAGAAATTGGAGTTGTTTTGATGCAAGGAGAGAAGCCCGTAGCTTACTTTTGTGAGAAAATTCCTAGTGGATTGCCATCCATTAGAGAGGTTGAACACCATCCATATGGTGTGAGATACGAGTTTAATGAGAGCTTTCCATATGTAGTGCAATACAATCAAGATTTGAGGACAAATCTTCTTCAAGGGGGAGGGAATGATGCGCCCAAGGCTTATCATGGAAGGAATGATGCGCCAAGGACTTATTATGGACTTGAAGACAAGCATGGAGAGCATGGAAAGGATGATCAAGGGTTGCAAGGAGGCGTGGACAAGCTTAAAGGAGAGGATGGAATCGCAATTCACCAAGAAGATGCCATTAAGATGCTATTTGATCCTTTGAAGATGCCATTAGGTCTGATGACAAGAGCAAGAGCTAAGAGATTCAAGGATGCACTCATGGGCCTTGTTCGAACTCATCTTGATGATATGAAGACCATTCAAGTTCAATTGAAGAGCTTTGATGATGATTTGAGCAAGAAAACACCAACAAATTACAAGTTCATCACTTTGTTTGCTATTGATTCTAAATGGCCAGATTGACATCATGACATGAGCCCATTAGCATTAGTTTACTTTGTTTGGGCTTAATTCTATCTTAGATTAGCTTATTTTTAAGTTTGGATGTTATTTGGGTTGGGCCTTGTTTTACTAAGTCCAATCCTTGTTTAATTATGTCTTTATTTCCTTTTCCTAGTTGGGCAAGGACTAGTTTTTCCCTAGCCCTTATATTTGGACGAAAATTAGGATTTATTTTAGGATTTTGGTTGACCCTATCACTATATAAGGCCACCAATATCTCTTGTAAAAGTTGAAGTCAAGTTATCAATAAAGTTGAGAGGTTTACATACCCATATCGATTATTTGGCTTCATTGTTCTAGTTTGAGCAAACTTAGGGTTCTTCGATCTTGTAGAGTCCTAGCAAGCAATTAGGTTGTGATTGCTTAATTGTTTGTGAATCTTGTGATCTTAAGAGTTCAATTGTAGGTCTAATTGAGAGCTTAAGTCCGACGAAAGAGGAGGTATAGCCTTGTGAAGGTCATCGACATACACATCTAGAAGTTGAAGAAGATCAAGTCGACTTTGGTGGATATTCAAATGGTAGATTTGAATCTAATACAACTAGTTTCGTATCAATTCCCTCCATGATAAGCTTTGGGAGCATCATGATGCATCATTGTACATAGTTTGAATGAGAATCAATTTTTTAAAACAAGTTTGAATGTCGAGAATTCGAAAAATATAACCGAACGATCGCCGATCAATTTATGTTTTCGATTCTCTTTCACTATTTGTTCTCGTGTTGAGTCTTCCGTATCGGGATGAGATTTTGAAAATGCTGTGTCAAAACTCTTTTTTTCATTTTTTTTGAAATTTTCAGAAAATATTGATTGATTTTACTAATTTGCCAAAAATCTTCTTTTAGATTTATTTAAAAAGAAAGTCACCTTTAAATCAAAATTTTAATTTCCAAATTAAGATTAACTTAAAAAGATTCAATATTCAATTTTCAAATTAATTTTAATCCAAAAATCAAACCTTTGAATCAAAGACTCGATTTTCAAATTAAAATTAACCCAAACAGATTTAATGATCAAGTTTCAAGTTAATTTTAATCCAAAGTTTCCATTCCCAAATATTTAACAATTAACTTTCCTTTTGAAAATGCTTACCTTGAAAACTCTAGAATTACCACCTTTTTGTTTAATCTTTTGAAAACTTGATAAGAGAATAGAGGAAAATATCAATTTTTTGAAACACATTTTATTACATCTTTTAATTTTCCGATTTTTTCATTTTTTTTTCCATTTTTCTTCAAATTTTGACTTAAATATTAATTAATGCATGCATGAAATGATGAATGCAAAATCCGGTTTATTAATTGATCAATAAAAAGGAGTTTACTCGAATTGACCTTCACGAACCTAGCCCGGCCCTCCGAGGATATTCGTAAAAGCCATCCAATCTCGAAGCGAAATCCCGAGAGGACATGCTCATGCATCTTTACCCGAGATTTACCCGTCATAGTTAAAAACACCCCCTAATCAATCGCAATTCGTAACGGTGATATGAAATGCAAACAGTTTAAGTTAACTGAAAATAAACATGGTATGCATATGTTTAATTGCTATTTTGTCTCTAAACTAATTATTAAACTAACTTAGATCAATTATGAAACCCATAGATTTAATTAAACTGAAAATAAATTAACAAATAACTTAATTGAAAGAAATTATAAGTTTGAGGGTCAAATTGGACAAATTGGGGACCTTTCTGCACATCAAGTAAACAATCAGCAAAGTTCAGGGATCAAATAGCATAAATTGAATACCAATAATATATATGAAGGACCCAATTGCACAATCTTAACATAAATTTCTAAAATCAGAGACCAAATTGCATCAAATAACAAAAGGTATCCTAAATCAGGGACCAAATTGCACGAATCTAGCAATGAGAATTTCAAATTGAGGACATAAATGAGCTTTTCAGGGACCATGTTGAACACGGAAACAAGTATCAGTCTTTATTTGAACTAATTGATAACTTACAGGAGTTAGTTGCACAAAATTAAGGACTTAAACCTTACCAAAGTATAAAAGAGTTCCTTCTTCTTCTTTTTCCCTTAAACTTTGAAAACCCTAGCCGCCACCTTTAATGATTGCCTGAAATCACTCATCCACAGGCCACCGTGCCGGAGCTACGATGTGCCGCCGTTGGAACTCATAAACTCCAGATCAACTCTGTTCGTCATCCTGAGTTTGGATCTGGCCATGGTTCCTTTTAACTCTGCCCCGAAGACCTCAAAATGAAGCTTTACCGAAGCAAGGTTCGACCCCTCCGATCTCGGAATCTAATCGTCTAATGAGGCTAGATATCAAGTATCTTATCATTTGATGTCTCCTCTACAAAAACCCTCTAGCCTCGAACTTAAAACCACACCACCGGGAAGACTTCGCTTTTTCGAAAGAAAACCTTAGAGTGAGAGGGAAAGCTTCAATGAGAGAGAGCTTTGATGAGGGGAAAGAGAGTCTGAAGTTGTTCTTTTCTTTTTTTTTTTTGTGAGAAAGAATCTGCTTATCTCTCTAGAGTCAAGGGGCTGAGAGTTCAGAGAGAAAAGGTGGAAATCAGTGAGTGAGGAGAGGGACGAGAGTTTTCTTTTTTTTTTTGCTTTTTTTATATGGGAGATAATGTTTATTTTTGTGTGCATTCAGTATGATTTTTCCGAGAGAATGATGAGAATCCCCTGAATGAGAGAGAGAGACTCCGTCTATAGAGGGAGAGTAAGAGTCTGTAGAGAGAAGATGAGAAAAGGTCAACCTCTGTGTGTGTGGAGAAGGACCGGAGTCATTGAATCCGTCCCTCAATCAGCGAGAATACGTTTTGGAATGGGTAAGATCCCAAAACCTCCCCCCTCGTTCGCCAGCTAATTTCCTTTTATTCCTTCTTATCCTCCCCTTTCGGTTTATCTTTCTCATCTTTTCAACTTTAACCGATTCATTTGTCTATTGTGCAGGTGGAATTTTCGGCTAACGAAAATGAGCCCCTGATACGAATCTAGTTGTGATAGATTCAAATCTGCCCTTGAAATCCTCCAAAGATCAACTTGAAAACACCAACTTCTAGACTTGATGAATTCGATAAGCCTAACTAGGTCTTCTTCTTCGTTTGTCGGCCTTAGATGATCAATTAGACCTGCAATTGACAACCTAAGATCACAAGATTCACAAACAACTGAGTAATCACTACCTAATTGTTTGATAGGACTCTACAAGATTGAAGAAATCCTAAGTATGTTCAAACTAGAACAATGAAGCTAAATTCTCAAGGTGTTTAAACACTCAATTTGATTGAAAAACTTAACTTATATTTACAAGAGGCATTGATCCCCTTATATAGGCATAGGGAACGAAATTAACCTAATCCTAAAGACATATGTGTAGCTATAAGGCCTAACAAGCCCAAAATAAAAGACAAGGAAAGCTAATCCAAGTCCAACTAGGAAAAATAAATAACAAAGCATAATTAAACAAGGATTGGACTTAGTCAAACATGTGTTGGTCCACTTAGATGTGCTAGAGGAGAGGGGGGGGGGGGTGAATAGCACTTTATCAAACTTTTAAGTTCATTGAAAAGCATTAAAGACACTATTTCAGAGTGTATTAAAGTAACTAATGCAAAGCAGGGAAATAAACATTAATCGAAGACAAGTGAAAGTAAAAGGATAATAATAAAGACGTTAACAACTGAATAGTGGAAAAATAAAGAGATTGAGAAAAGATAAAACTGGAACGATGAAGCGAGAGATGGAAGATTGGAGAAACGTCGATTTATTCAGGTTCGACCTTTCACACCTACGTCCTCTACCTTGGACTACATGCCTAGTGGTTCAATCACTTCTTGGACGTGTCTTAAGAAGTTATTTTTGGAGAAATTCTTTCCTGCTCATAAAGCCTCAAGCATTCGAAAGGAGATAAGTGGAATTAAGCAATCCCAAGGCGAGCCTATGTACGAGTTTTGGGAACGTTTCAAGAGATTGTGCTCAAGTTGTCCAAATCATCAAATCTCTAAACAATTGCTTATTCAGTATTTCTATGAGGGTTTACTCCTACTTGATAGATCTTCCTTAGACTCTGCAAGTGCAGGGGCTTTCATTGACAAGACTCCCACCAATGCTTGGACTTTGATCGAGAACATGGCCGCAAACACACAACAATTTGGCACTCGCGAGAATTGTGCACAAAGAGATGGAAATATTAGAAGAATCAATGAAGTCTCAACCCATTCCTCTACATTGGAGCAACGTATTGATGAGACAAATCAACAAATTGCTTTGCTCACCGATTTGTTCAAAGCGAACCTTTCAAGTGTGCCAAAGGTTTGTGGGATTTGTTCATTAGTACACCACACAGATAGGTGCCCTAGTTTGGTCGAAGACAATGTGGAAGAAGTCAATGCTTTAGGAATGTAAGAGGGATTTCAAAGGAAGCAAGAGCCATTTCCAAGAAGCTACAATTCTTATGGGAACCAAGGTGCTTACCAAGCAAGGCCGAACAACTATCCAAGGCAATCTTCACACTATCATGAAGGAATGCAACAAATGAGAGAGACCATGGAGATCATAAGGAATCAATTAGGTCAATTGGCAAATGATGTGAGCGAGTTCAAAGCACAAAGCCAAAACAAGATCCCATCTCAACCAAAAGTGCCTCCTAAGGAAACTGTGAATGGTATTACCTTGAGAAGTGGAAAGGAGTTGGAAGAACCATATCCAACTAAGTCTACAATGGGTGAAGGGACAAGCAAAGAAGAAGAAGAATTGCATGTGCTAGTGAAGGAAGTCAAGATTGAAGATTATGAACCCATTATTCTCGAATATGTCAAGGATAATGAGAAAGCCAAGGAAACTTCTATTGTCAAGCCCAAATTGGATTCAAAGAAGGAGCCTTTTCCAACGAAATTGAAGAGATCAACGAAAGAAGGTGATGATTGAGACATCTTGGATATTTTTCGAAAGGTCGAGGTCAACATCTCACTTCTTGATGCAATTCAACAAGTGCCAAGGTATGCAAAACTTCTTAAGCAATTGTGTACAAACAAGAAGAGGTTGCAAGGTAAGTTGAATGTTGGAGCAACAGTTTCTGCTGTTTTGCAAAAACAGTTACCTCCAAAATGCAAGGATCTTGGTATATTTTCAATTACTTGTTCAATTGGAAATACTATCATTGAAAATGCTATGCTTGACTTAGGAGCATCTTTAAGTGTCATGCCTTATTCTTTCTATCAAACTTTAAATGTTGGTTCTTTAAAATACACTAATGTTGTTCTTCAATTGGTCGATGGATCTTTGGTACATCCCAAGGGTGTGCTAGAGAATATTTTGATTAAAGTGCAACATTTAATTTTTCCTATTGACATTTTTGTTATGGAAATGGAAGGAGAAATTACAAAGGATCAATGCCCTCTTTTATTAGAAAGACCTTTCCTAAGGACCTCTCACACCAAGATTGACGTTTTCGATGGTTCATTGACGATGGAGTTTGATGGTGATGTTATTCATCCTAAAATTTCATCTAATTTATCTTTGAAAACTAACAATTTTGTTTGTGTAGTGGAAAAGTGGGTAAAGAAAGAGTTAGGTGAAACATCTTCAACCATGACAAGAGAGCAAATTGCCAAAGGGAGACAAAAGATTGCAACCTTTTGACAACGCAAAGAGGAGAATTTTTACCTAGCTTGGGAGAGATTCAAGAAACTTTGTGCCGATTGTCCTCAACATGCCATACCTCAAGGAATTTTGATTACATACTTCTATCAAGGCTTAGGAGTTGATGATCAAATTCTTGTGGATAGCATCAACAACATACCCTTGTTTGATAGAACTGTTGAAGCCGCATACGAAGCATTGGAAGCTTTGACACAAGCAATTGCACCTCCAAGTTGGACAAAAAAGAAAGACAAAGAAAAGCTTGGAGAAAGAGGCGAAATTTTCAACAACACGCGTGAGGATGTCAACAAGGATATGAAGGAAGCTTGAGAGAAGTTACTCAAATTCGAAGAAGCCATACTTGAGTTATTCAAAGCCATGAGTGACACTCTCAACATCATCGTGGACCTTTTGAAGGAGCACACTCAAGGTTCCTTCACAAATGGAAAATAAGAGTCCTCGAGGATGTCTAGCCAAAGACAATAAATGAAGGCACTATTTGGGAGGCAACCCAAAACACTAACATCTATCCTTTTCTTTTGAATTTTCTTTTTATTAGAAATAGGTCATTTTGCATTTTCAAATTAAGGAGCATACAAGCAAATGGAGACAAAAGGAGGAAGCACGTGAAAATAGCAATTGGAGCTTATGCTTTGCAAAATAGAGAAGATTTCTTAACTCCCATTTAATTTTATATGCTTTGATTGTTGAATTGATAATGAAATTGATTGTTTACTCCTTGAATTGAATTGTTTTTCATGCATATTATCATTCTATACATTATTTCATGCACCTCATACATATAGAATCTTAAATGATAAGAGCCAAGGCCATTCTTTGATAGCTATCAAGTGGAATTTTTGGTAAGAAACAAGTGTTATTGGATTGAAGAATTTTGGGAATCTTTGCAAAAGTTTTGGATGATAGAGTGAATTGAAGTTGGAAGTGAGTTTGGTAGCAAAAACACAAGGGAAAACACAAGAGAACTCAAACCCGACTCCAGATGGGCCCCTAGGCCGATTGCCTGAGCACCCACCTCGGAAGACACAACCGCCAGCTGCCAACACCAGTGCTAGAGCCCGACTCTAGCTGGGCACCCAGTCGTTTTGTCTGAACCCCCAGCTAGAAAGCCTGAGCACCCAGATGCTAACACTGAGATAAGGCAGTGCCGAACATCCAAGTGCCCAAGCCGAGCCTCTCAACTCTCAACAACCACATCCAAATTCTCACACTATAAATACCACCCAACACCCATCTTCAATTCTCCAACACCCATCTCCTACCCAAAACCCATTTCATTTTTCTCTTCCATTACCTTTATTCTCAAATTCATTCACTTTGATTTTAAATTTCACTACTTCATCACATACAAATTATTTCTTTCATCTTTTTATCACCCCAAAACACTTAACCATCAGATTATTCAACACCTTTTTCCATCAAATTTATCAAGTTCTTCAAATTTTCAAGTTTTGGAAAAGTTGTGGATTTCTTTGGATTTTTGTTTAAAGTGATTAGAAAGGAGATAAGAGATCATTTTGGAGTTGATTGAAGGATTTTTGAGCATTAGGAAGTGCTGCATTGGATTTTCAAGAGAGATTTTTCAAGAAACACTACAAAGTAACCTAGTGCCTACCAAGTGTTCGAAGAAATGTCAAGGAGAGTGAGAACAAGAGCTTCAACGTCACAAGCCGCACCAATTGAGGAGGACAATGTATCTCAACCGTTCCTTAATGTGCCGCCACCTATTTTTGTTGACAATGATTGTCAAGAGTGGTATGAAGTAAGGTATAATAATTCCTTCATCATAGAGAAAGTAATTCCAACCAACATTGATCAAGAACTTGGAGTTGGACCCTTGTTTGTCAATAGAGGTTGTAAATCACTTCTTCAAGTGGATGGATACTACTACCCCAATTTGGTGAAGCAATTTTATACAAATATGAACAAGGATCGTGAAGGTTATGGGTACACCATCACCATAATGGACAAAGGTAAGGACATTGTGATTAATGAGGAATATTTGTGTCAATTGCTTGGCTTGAATAATGAAGGTAGTATGTTTTACTTCACTTATGTTGATGGAGAACAAAGAACCGCCACCGAGAGTACATGGAGATGGGATGGTGCTTTAAGGAGATTTGATATTCCTCTTGGTATGGACAACCAAGGTAATAGGGAAGTAAAGGTCAAATATATGGAACCAAGGGATAGACTTGTGTGTTATTTGCTACATCATAATCTCATTCCTAGGAGTAGTAACAAGCACAAGCTTCGCATTGAAGACTTCTATGTTGTGGATAAGCTTTGCCATGGATTAGGCCGTTGTAATGGAATACCAATGGCTAAGTTGTTGCTCTCAAGGATGTGGGAAGTTGTAAACTCCGCCTATGATGATAAGACCTTTGTTTTTCCATTATTGATTAGCAAGATTTGGTTAATGAAGGAGTTGAAGTCAATGGTGAGATACGCTTCAACAATGAAGGTAATGTCATCAATGTAAGTTGCTTAAGTCATTTGGGTTTAAAGAGGAGAGTCATTGCCAATAGTGCACATTGGTACAATGTTCATCGTAGGACTTATGAGCAAGGATTTGAGCAACCACATGTGGAAGGACAACCACCCTTGGAAGTTGATGAAGAAAATTTCCAAGAAATTCCTATGAGGCAATTCCAACAACTTATGGTTCGAGAGATGAGACAACATAGGAGTGAGATGAGAGCTTACATGGAGCAAATGGAGGAGACCATACGTGACTACATGGGCCAAAGAAGACCAAGGAGAGGCCGATGACTCTAATCCTTAAGATGCTATGTGTTGTGCATTTTATTGCATTTTATCATGACATTGCATGCATTTTTATTTGTCTTATGTTTATTTTGGATCTTATGTAAGACTTATGTGTTTGGATGCCATGATTGATATTATGTTTGAATTAATTTGCTAAGATTGCACTTTTACTTTCTTTGTGAATTAAGTCTTACATGTGTTCAATTAATTGCCCCACTTATTGTTTTATTGCTAGTAGTAAGATTGTGTCAACACTTTCTTTCTAGATCGAGTCTTACTTGAGCACTTCATTTTTCCAAAAGTTTCCAAAACAACATGTTTTGAAATTTTTTGTCAAAATACTAGCACAACACACATTGAGGACAATGTGTCTTTTAAGTGTGGGGGAGGAATTAGTCTATTTGAAAGATCCTATTTTTCTATTTTTCTATCTTATTGACTAGAGATAATTTTTTCAAAATTTTTGACGAAAATTGAAATTGTTTTGTATTTCTAATAAGTTTTGATTTAATTTCCATGAGTATAGTCTTGTGTAATACTAATTTGGTTTAAATACATTGAAAATATTTTTCAAATTTTCTTATATATAATTTCATTCTTTGATTGAGAAGTGTAACTGATAAGGTTTTTCATACCCAAAAATGTTTTGGCAAGTGTATTACTTCTAGAACATGTGTTGAATCTTGTGTACATTTATAGAAGTATGTCATGGATATGTCAAAGACAAAGTGTGGGGGTATGAAGGGTAGCTAAAATCTTTTAAAAAGAAGTGTTTTCATGTAAAGAGGAGAAGAGATATTTCTTGCTAAAAAAAAAAAACTTTTTCCATTGTTGATACGAATCTAGTTGTGTTAGATTCAAATCTACCCTTTGAATAACCACCAAAGTCGACTTGAAGTTCCTCCACTCCTTGATGAATCGATTGAACAATCTTCACAAAGCTTAATCCCTTCGTTCGTCGCCCTAAGTATCCAATTAGACCTGCAATTGAACTCTTAAGATCACAAGATTCACAAACAATTAAGCAATCACAACCTAATTGTTTGCTAGGACTCTTCAAGATTGAAGAACCCTAAGTTTGCTCAAACTAGAACAATGAAGCTAAGATAATCAATTTGGGAAAATAATCCTCAACTTTATTAATCAACTCAATTTATGTTTACAAGAGCTATTGGTGGCCTTATATAGGCACATAACCAACGCATAAACCCCCTTAAACCGCCCTTGGCTTTGAATGCAAGGGTCTAGGCGGTTTACTCCTAAATTATTCTAGAAACTATCCTAAAATACAACCAATAGGAAAAATAGATGAGGATTGTACTTATTTGAACAAGACCCAACCCTAATCAAGGTCCAAACTAAATAATTAACTAAACTAAGATAGAATTAAGGCCCAATTGGCCGAATTACACAATGAAAGAATCTCAACGATTTCAAGCAAAGTGCATAGCTTGGAATCGTTGGGAATATTCCTTGGTTTATGATCTTCAATACTCTTCAATTGATCTTCAATGGACTTCAATCCTTCAAGATGAGTACGAACAAAGCCCAATAATGCTTCCTTGAACCTCTTAGCTCTAGCCCTAGTCATAGGACCTAATGGCATCACCAAAGGATCAAATGGCCGATTAAGCTTCTCCTTGTCACTTGAAGAATGATGTGCGACTCCCATGCTACTTGAATTAGGGTTTGCGATTCCTCCTCCTTCTTCAAGCTTGTCCATGCTTCCTTCAAGTCCATGATCAACCTCTCCATGATCTCCATTGTGCTCTTCATGTACATTGATACGAATCTAGTTGTGTTAGATTTCAAATCTACCCTTTGAATAACCACCAAAGTCGACTTGAAGTTCCTCCACTCCTTGATGAATCGATTGGACAATCTTCACAAAGCTTAATCCCTTCGTTCGTCGCCCTAAGTATCCAATTAGACATGCAATTGAACTCTTAAGATCACAAGATTCACAAACAATTAAGCAATCACAACCTAATTGTTTGCTAGGACTCTACAAGATTGAAGAACCCTAAGTTTGCTCAAAGTAGAACAATGAAGCTAAGATAATCAATTTGGGAAAATAATCCTCAACTTTATTAATCAACTCAACTTGTGTTTACAAGAGGGGGATGGTCCCTTTATATAGTAGTAGGGGACGCCCCTCACCCTAATCCTAAAGCCTTAAGGGCGGCATAAACATAAAGGAAGGATCAAGGAAATTGCCTAATCCTTGTCATCCAAGGAAAAGTAAATAACATAACATAATTAAGCAAGGATTGGACTTAGTTAAACAAGGCCCAACCCAATGTCTTCTAGACTAAATAAAGAGCTAATCTAAGATAGAATTAATGGCCCAATTGGCCGAATTACACAATGTAAGCCCTATTGATCATCGATTGCAAGTATGGTGTATAACTTGGAATCGATGGGAATATTCTTGCTTCCAATGACTTCAATGCTCTCAAATTGATCTTCAATGGTCTTCAAGCCTTCAAGATGAGTTCGAACAAAGCTTGTTAATGCTTCCTTGAATCTCTTAGCTCTTGCTCTAGTCATCGGATCTAAAGGCATCTTCAAAGGATCAAATGGCATCTTATGCAACTCCTTGGTGCTTGATTCCTCTTGTGTGCATCCCTCTTGCTCAAATCAACTTGTGCGCATCCTAGCTCTTCTTCAATCTTGTCCAAAGGCCTTTGCCGCATATGCATCTCCTTTCCATGATCACCATTGGCTCCATTGTGCTCTTCAAGACCATGATAAGCCCTTGGCGCATCATCCCCTCTCCCTTGAAAAGGATTTGTCCTCAAATCTACATCACTATCAAACAAGGATAAGTCTGAAACATTAAAAGTAGCACTTACATTGCGAGGTAAGAGCTTAGACTTTCTCTTTTTAGGGAACCTCTCCTTCCTTAGATGCAACCAAACCCAATCACCAGGTTCAAAGATGATCTCCTTGTGCACTTTGTTAGCATTCTTCACGTAGTGTTTTGTTTTCTTCTCAACTGGAGCTCTAACCCTAGCATGAAGTTCCCTAACAAAATCCGCCTTCCTTTGTCCATCCATGTCGACTTGCACACTCAAAGGTAAACTCAACAAATCCAATGGGGTTAAAGGATTAAAACCATACACAATTTCAAAAGGTGAATGTCCAGTAGTGCTATGTATGCTTCTATTGTATGCAAATTCAACATGAGGTAGACAATCCTCCTAAGTTCTTAAGTTCTTCTTAATTAAAGCCCTAAGTAAGGTTGACAAAGTCCTATTAACTACTTCAGTTTGGCCATCGGTTTGAGGATGACAAGTAGTTGAAATATCAACTTAGTACCCAACTTAACCCATAAAGTTCTCCAAAAGTGACTTAAGAACTTATCATCTCTATCACTCACAATCGTCCTAGGCATTCCATGTAGTCTAACAATTTCCTTAAAGAACAAATTAGCTACATTAATGGCATCATCCGTTTTAGTACATGCAATAAAGTGTGCCATCTTAGAAAACCTATCAACAACCACAAAGATGAGTCCATGGTTCATGAGGAATAGGTAAAGGAGTATACAATCCATGAGACTTAGATGTAGGTTTAGCTTGCAAACAAGCAATACAACTAGCAACATGCTTTCCTACATCATATCGCATCTTAGGCCAAAAGAAGTGTTCATGCAATATCTCATAAGTTCTATCAACTCCAAAGTGACCCATTAAACTCCCTTCATGCGATTCCCTCACAAGAACATAACGCAAAGAGCAAAAAGGTACACACAATCTAGATTCTTTAAACAAAAACCCATCATACTTATAATACTTTCCAAATCCAGAATTTTCACATGCTTTAAAGATTTCACTAAAGAAAAAATCACTAGCATACAATTCCTTAATGAATTCAAAACCAATAAACTTAGAATCAAGCATGGAAAGTAAGACATACCGCCTTGATAAAACATCGGCTACAACATTCTCCTTACCTTGTTTGTATCGCACAACATAAGGAAAACTCTCAATGAACTCACTCCACTTAGCATGTCATTTGTTCAACTTTTGTTGGCCTCTTACATACTTCAAGCTCTCATGATTTGTATGAATCACAAATTCCTTAGGCCATAGGTAATGTTGCCAAGTTTGCAACGCCCTCACAAGAGCATACAACTCTTTATCATAGGTTGGATAATTCAATGCAGCCCCATTCAATTTTTCACTAAAGTAAGCCACGGGCTTCCCACCTTGCATTAAAACAACTCCAATTCCAACCCCTGATGCATCACATTTAATCTCAAAAGTATTGTTAAAGTTAGGCAAAACAAGCAAATGAGCATTAGTTAGTTTCCTTCAAGGTCTAAAATGCTTCTTGTTGTTCTTTTCCCCACTTGAATGGTGCATTCTTCTTCATCACACTTGTAATAGGTGTGGCTAAGGTGCAAAAGTCCTTAACAAACCTCCTATAGAATCCGGCTAGTCCATGAAAAGATCTCACTTGACCAACGTTGGTGGGAGTTGGCCATTCTTTGATTGCTTTGCTCTTCTCCTCATCAACTTCTATACCTTGCGATGACACCACAAAACCAAGAAAAACAAGCTTGTTTGTGCAAAAGGGGCACTTCTAAAGGTTAGCATACAACTTCTCAACCCTAAGTACATCTAAAACACATCTTAGATGCCTAACATGCTCATCTAGGTTTCGGCTATACACAAGTATATCATCAAATTAAACAACAACAGACTTGCCAATATAAGCTCTCAAAACATGATTCATTAACCTCATGAATATACTAGGTGCATTAGTCAATCCAAAAGACATAACTAACCATTCATACAACCCTAGCTTAGTTTTAAAGGCAGTTTTCCATTCATCACCCTTTTTCATGCGAATTTGATGATAGCCACTATTTAAATCAATCTTTGAAAATAAGCAAACGATGCAATTCATCAAGCATATCATCTAATCTAGGAATAGGGTGACGATACTTTACTATTATGTTGTTTATTGCCCTACAATCAACACACATTCTCCAAGTTCCATCCTTCTTAGGAACAAGCAAAACTGGAACTGCACATGGAGAAAGGCTTTCACGCACAAAACCCTTTTGTAGTAGCTCTCCAACTTGCTTCTCCAACTCCTTTGTTTCTTTAGGATTTGTCCTATAAGCTGGCTTATAAGGTATTTGCGCCCCAGGGATGAAGTCAATTTGATGTTCAATCCCCCTAATTGGTGCTAAACCACTAGGAATCTCCTCAGGAAACACATCTACAAAATCACTCAAAAGAGAAACAATGTTGCTTGGAAGCTCTCTTTCCAAGTTGTTAGTAGCAACAAGTGTATTTTTAAGCAAAAGCAAGATCAAAACAGAGTTATCATTCAAAGGTTCTTTAATCTCACTCTAAGTAGCTAACATACACTCCTTAACAACTTTCTTAGAACTAGCATGCTTATCAACCAAATCAGATTTGCCTTCAACGCAATTCACATTCAAATTAGCATGTTTAGCCTTTTCTTTTGCCCTATAATCGGATTCCATCTTAGCAAACTCATCCCTCACTTTTATTTGATCTTTTAAAGCTTCTTGAGGTGATAAAGGAATCAAAGTAATATGACACTTACCAAACATGAAGGAATACTTATTTGTCTCACCATTATGATGGACCTTGTTGTCATATTGCCATGGTCGACCAAGTAAGACATGGCATGCTTGCATTGGTAGCACATCACATAACACCTCAACATTGTACCTGCCCAAAGAATGAGAAACTAAAACTAGTTTGTTAACCTTAATCTCCTCTCTATCATTGAACCATCCTAAACTATAGGGTTTAGGGTGTTTAGTGGTAGGTAACGCTAACTCCTTCACTAAGTACACACTAGCTATGTTTGTACAACTCCCTCCATCAATGATCACACTACTAGGTTTCCCATTCGCATACATCCTAGTATGAAACAAATTCTCCATTCAATTGCACACATCTCCTTTGACATAGGCACTTAAAGTTCTTCTTGCAACTAAGTTCAAGAGTGTCGGTGTGTTACCATCATCATCATCCTAATCATCATGCGACAATCCCCTTTCATCATCTGCATCACCACTAGATCCTAGGGCAAATTCTTCATATTCACTCACAATTTCTCCTTAGTCATTAGTGTACATAACCTTCTTGTTAACACAATCCTTAGCATAATGACCAAATCCTTGACAGTTGAAACACTTAACATGATTCTTAGAAGATGAACTCGATGAAGACTTAAAATCGGATTTAGGGCTTGCTCCCTTTTGCGCCAACTCCTTCTCCTTGTTGGATGATTTCTCATCTTTCTTAATTGGAGTTTTCCATGAGCTAGATGATGATGCAAAACTCTTCTTAGCACTATTCCTTTTCACTTGACCCTCGGCCTTCAAGACATGTTGAAGTAATTTCTCAACATCATAGTGTTGTTGCATCTCCACAATGTCATGAATTTCTCTATTCAACCCCGCCATAAACCTAGCCATTGTAGCTTGTGGAGCTTCATCAACATCGGCCCTAGACATCAACAACATCATCTCGGAGTGGTACTCATCAACACTCCTTGTTCCTTGCCTCAAAGATTGCAAGCTTTGGTAAAGAGAAGTAGTATAGAAGCTTGGAACAAATCTCTTTCTCATAAGACTCTTTAATTCCAACGAAGTTCCAATAGGTGTTTCCAAATTTCTCCTCCTTTATTGTACTAATTGATTCCACCAATTCAAAGCATTCTCCATAAACTCAAGAGTAGCAATTTGAACTTTCTTGGATTCGGCATGAGGATGGTAATCAATGTACATGTCCAATTTAGATTCCCACTATAAGTAATCGGATGGTGACCCTCTCCCATTGAATTTAGGGATTTTGTACTTGATGTTGTCTTTAGGCTCATCTCTTGGTTCACCTCTTCTAGGCCGCAAATTCTCATTATAAGCTTGACCTCCAAGCTCTTGTTGCCTCAATCTCTCCATAGGATCGATTCTAGCAATTTGCCTCGGTGGTGGTGGTTGAACTCTTTTATTGTTGTGTGCGACATTAGCTCCTTGTTGAGGTGGTTGAGCTTGTTGATTTCTAGCTTCTAGATTTTCCAATCTAATACTCATGGTGCCAAGTTGTTGGAGTATTTGTTGTAGCATGGCAGCCGTGTTTACTTCTTGATTTGGTTCTTCTTGTCTATCTCCCATGATTCCTACAAAAAGAACAAAGATCAGTAGTAAAAATCCTCACAAGTGTGTGTGTGTGTATATACCTTGATTGTGCTCTCGTATTTGCACTCAATTCCTATGGATTGGCGGTCCACTACTCTCTTGATGATCTCACAAGATTATGCCTTTTACTAGCTTCAATAGGCCTAATAAGAGCAACTCCTAGAGAACTCCTTTCTTCTCGTGACCTACTTGAGGAACAAACAATTAGTAGCAATTTTTTTTGTGAATCAAAGGAAAGTGATCTAAACCAAAACCAAACCACTTATGCAGGCCTTGTATGTCGAATTCCTTCTCCAAACTTGCTGCACAAAAACTCAATTCAAGCACAATTCAAACAATCAATTCGATTAGTAAAAACCCTAGTACCACATGATCCAATTTTGTACCACTTGTCTCCAATAGGGTTTGTAACCTGAAATTCTTCAAATTAAAACTCAATTCACAGCAAAAGCAACCCAAGGATCTCAATCACACAATCAATTAGGGTTAATTGCAACAAATTGAATCAATTGCACAAGATAAACCCTAATCCCCAAATTCCCAAACTCAAAACCCTAGTTTCTGTAAAAAATCGATAACACCACAATTTTTTTTGATTTTTTTCAATATTTGTACCAGAAAGATCACACTAAAAGAAGTCTAAAGCTCAAATTTCACAGCTTTCCGAGCTCAAACGAATCAAGAACAAAAATCACAAGTTTCTGGTCGAAAAGTTTTTTATTTTTTTTATTTTTTTGATATTTTTCGATATGACTACTAGTTATAAGGAACTCAAATCTGAAATTTCAAAGCAATTGAGGTCCTAATGAATCCGTTATGATTTTTCAAAGTTTCTGAATTTTTGAATTTTTCAAGAAGGTGGTGCGATAAGAGTATGGGTGAATTTTGATGGATGAAAACTTGATGAATGATGAAAAGAAGGATAGATTTACCGATTGAAGATGACAATCTATGCTCTGATTACCAATTGATACGAATCTAGTTGTGTTAGATTCAAATCTAGCCTTTGAATAACCACCAAAGTCGACTTGAAGTTCCTCCACTCCTTGATGAATCGATTGAACAATCTTCACAAAGCTTAATCCCTTCGTTCGTCGCCCTAAGTATCCAATTAGACCTTAAATGGAACTCTTAAGATCACAAGAGTCACAAACTATTAAGCAATCACAACCCAATTGTTTGCTAGGACTCTACAAGATTGAAGAACCCTAAGTTTGCTCAAACTAGAACAATGAAGCTAAGATAATCAATTTGGGAAAATAATCCTCAACTTTATTAATCAACTCAAATTATGTTTGCAAGAGCTATTGGTGGACTTATATAGGCACATAACCAACGCATAAACCCCCTTAAACCGCCCTAGGCCGAGATGGAAATTGATGTAAGCAAGTTTGGTATTGATTTATCATGCATGTGGATAAGTAAAGCTTAATGCTTGTTCTATGAAGAGGGTAACACCTAGATTGGAACAATAGGGATTAATCGTCAGCGAGATGCGGGTTAATTTTCTTAGCATGTTGGAATTAGCATCACGTCTGTTCCTATACCAATTATTCAAATGGAGTTGTTTAAGATGTTAAGAGGATTACTTTGTTCTAATGAAAGTTGATGTCTACGTCTTAGGCTATATACCGATTTGGGATAATTTATGATTCTCAATTGATTGCAATTTAAGTCAAATTCATGTTTAGTGTCTATGATCCATGATTCAATTGATCAAGATAGTTGCCTAAAGGAGAAGAAGTATGCTTTTTATTCATTGTTTTTATCGAACTCTTTTCTAGATTTTAAGTTAAGTTTTCTTTAATTGTTTTCTAGTTTAATTTTGCTATTTTCGAAAATCCTAAAAATCCCTTTTTTGGTAAGCTTTTCTTTAGTATAATTTGGCTTTAATTTGCTCCTACCTTCTCTGTGGATTCGACCCCTACTTGCCCTAACTAGTAGTTATTGGTTTGTGGGGATTTATCTTGTGGTTTGTTCAACGACCGATCAGGTGTAATAACCATTTCATTATCATTAATGCAAACCACAATGTTCTTATCAAGGAACTTAGATCTAGACTTGATTGCTTCAGGAGATTTGGCTATTCCAACATAATATTCCTTAACCAGGGAATGACTAAGCAACGTATATTCATAATTAGCAATACCCAGCATATTCATCATCTTAAAATTATGCTCTATTCCACCATATGTATCATCTCCTAGAAAAGTTTCCCAATCTATCAACTTAGCAGCCATAATCTGAAATTCTGTGATTTCATCATACCTGTTGCGCAGAGCTACAGTCTTCAGTCGATCTTTGATTTTACTGGCTTTAGGGAGCTTTGGAAACACCGATCTGGCACCATCAAAGCTTCCTTTCCTTTCTGTACTGCTTTTTGCTCGCTTCGCTGGAGCTGTAACTTCCTTTTCTTCATCAATGGCATCGAGCTCAGAGAGTTTTCTTTTAGCCCTGGTGCTTTCTCCTTGCACCATTTCTCTCGGCAGATGAGTGAAATTTTTGAATCAGAGGTTGAATAAAAGTATGAATGAGAGAAAACAGATTTTACAAGAATGAGAGGAAATAAGAACAGGCTGGGGTTTAAGAAGAAATTAAATAGAGGAGGAGAGAGTAAATATTAGAAGATTTTTCGGAGAAAGAGAAAGAGTTTTTCGGGAAGAGGAAAGAGTAATGGATTTTGAAGTGACTTTACCCAATAAGGATAAAACCAATTTTTTAAATTCAAAAAGTTTACTAACATGAAAAGGACACATCATGCACGGAAAGTGGGAAACTAAAAAAGCGTGTCAGAGGGCAAAAATCCAAACACATTTTGTATATATGTATGCATGTGTATGTACAAATTAAAGACGGTAATGAAACAATGAATGAAGCAATTATTTTTAACATTACTAGAATCTATCATGCCAAGCTCATGCCTAATTCTACTAAAATGCTCATTACAGAGAGGTTTAGTAAAGATATCAGCAAGCTGTTTAAGGGTACTAACAAACTCGATTTTGATGTCGCCTTTTTACACATGATTTCGGATGAAGTGATGTCGAATCTCAATGTGCTTAGTTCTTGAGTGTTGTACATGATTCTTTGTTATATTGATCGCACTAGTGTTGTCACAGTAGAGTGGCACCTCCATCATGGTAATTCCAAAATCTCGAAGTTGATGCATAATCCATATCAATTGGGCACAGCAACTTCCAACAGCTATGTATTCAGCTTCAGCAGTTGATAAAGCTACTGAATTTTGCTTTATGCTCGACAATGGCACTAGCATTTGTCCAAGAAATTGGCAAGTGCCAATGGTGCTTTTTTCTATCTATTTTACTACCTGCAAAATCAGCATCAGAATAACCTGCAAGAACTAACAGGGATCCTTTAGGATACCATAGACCTAGGCCAATGGTTCCTTGAAGGTAACTAAAGATCCTCTTTACAGCAATGAGGTGAGATTCCTTTGGACAAGATTGAAAACGAGCATAAAGACAAACACTAAAGAGTATATCTGGCCTACTAGCAGTGAGATAGAGTAGGGAACCAATCATACCACGATAGAGCTTCTGATCAACTACCTTACCTTTCTCATCAGAATCTAATTTAGTGCTAGTGGCCATTGGTGTCATTGATACGAATCTAGTTGTGTTAGATTCAAATCCACCTTTGAATAGCCACCAAAGTCGACTTGAAACACCAAAACTTCTAGACTTGTAGAATTCGATAAACCTAAGCTAGTCTTCTTCTTCGTTCGTCGGCCTTAGCTCTTCATGTCCATTGATACGAATCTAGTTGTGTTAGATTCAAATCTACCATTTGAATAACCACCAAAGTCAACTTGAAGTTCCTCCATTCCTTGATGAATCGATTGGACAATCTTCACAAAGCTTAATCCCTTCGTTCGTCGCCCTAAGTATCCAATTAGACCTGCAATGGAACTCTTAAGATAACAAGATTCAAAAACAATTAAGCAATCACAACCTAATTGTTTGCTAGGACTCTACAAGATTGAAGAACCCTAAGTTTGCTCAAACTAGAACAATGAAGTCAAATAATTGATATGGGTGAATAAACCTCTCAATTTTATTAATAACTTGACTTGTCTTTACAAGAGGGGGGATGGACCCTTTATATAGGGGAAGGGTTGACGCATCCCCTACTCCAAACCTCCTAAAGGGCGGTTTACACATAAAAGAAGGATCAAGGAAATTGCCTACTCCTTGTCCTACTAGGAAAAGTAAATACATAACTTAATTAAGCAAGGATTGGACTCAGTCAAACAGGGCCCAACCCATGTCTTCTGGACTAATTAAATAGCTAATTTAAGATAGAATTAAGGCCCAATTGGCCGAATTACACAATGAAAAGATCAAGACTCAACGATTTCAAGCAAGGTGCATAGCTTGGAATCGTTGGGAATATTCCTTAGCTTATGATCTTCAATTCTCTCCAATTGATCTTCAATGGACTTCAAGCCTTCAAGATGAGTTCGAACAAAGCCCAATAATGGTTCCTTGAACCTTTTAGCTCTAGCCCTAGTCATAGGACCTAATGGCATCACCAAAGGATCAAATGGCCGATTAAGCTTCTCCTTGCTATTTGAAGTAGGATTTGCGATTCCCATGCTACTTGAATTAGGGTTTACGATTCCTCCTCCTTCTTCAAGCTTGTCCATGCTTCCTTCAAGTCCTTGATCAACCTCTCCATGGTCTCCATTGTGCTCTTCATATCCATGAGAAGCCCTTGGCGCATCATCCCCTCTCCCTTGAAAAGGATTTGTCCTCAAATCTGCATCACTATCAAACAAGGATAAGTCTGAAACATTAAAAGTAGCACTTACATTGCCATATTCACTAAGAAGATCTAGCTTGTAAGCATTGTTGTTGATCCTCTCCAAGACTTGGAATGGACCATCTCCACGAGTTAAGAGCTTAGACTTTCTCTTTTTAGGGAACTTCTCCTTCTTTAGATGCAACCAAACCCAATCTCCAGGTTCAAAGATGACCTCTTTGCACCCTTTGTTAGCATTCTTCATGTAGTGTTGCGTTTTCTTCTCAATTTGAGCTCGAACTCTTGCATGAAGATCCTTAACAAAGTCGACCTTTCTTTCACCATTCATGTCGACTTGCACACTCAAAGGTAAGCTCAACAAATCCAATGGGGTTAAAGGATTAAAGCCATACACATTTTCAAAAGGTGAATATCCAGTAGTGCTATGTATGCTTCTATTGTATGCAAATTCAACATGACGTAGACAATCCTCCCACATTCTTAAGTTCTTCTTAATTAATGCCCTAAGCAAGGTTGACAAAGTCCTATTAGCTACTTCAGTTTGGCCATCAGTTTGAGGATGATAAGTAGTTGAAAATAACAACTTAGTACCTAACTTAGCCCATAATGTTCTCCAAAAGTGACTTAAGAACTTAGCATCTCTATCACTCACAATCGTCCTAGGCATTCCATGTAGACTAACAATCTCCTTAAAGAACAAATTAGCTACATTAATGACATCATCCATTTTAGTGCATGCAATGAAGTGTGCCATCTTAGAAAACCTATCAACAACCACAAAGATAGAATCTTTACCTCTCTTAGAACGAGATAATCCTAACACAAAATCCATGCTAATGTGTGTCCATGGTTCATAAGGAATAGGCAAAGGAGTATACAATCCATGAGGCTTAGATGTAGATTTATATTGCAAACAAACAATGCAACTAGAAACGTGCTTTCCTACATCATATCGCATCTTAGGCCAAAAGAAGTGTTCATGCAATATCTCATAAGTTCTATCAACACCAAAGTGACCCATTAAACCCCCTTCATGCGATTCCCTCACAAGAACATAACGCAATGAGCAAGAAGGCACACACAATCTAGATTCTTTAAACAAAAATCCATCATGCTTATAATACTTTCCAAATCCAGAATTTTCACAAGCTTTAAAGATTTCACCAAAGTAAACATCATTAGCATACAATTCCTTAATAAACTCAAATCCAAGAAACTTAGAATCAAGCATGGAAAGTAAGACATACCTCCTTGATAAAGCATCGGATACAACATTCTCCTTACCTTGTTTGTATCGCACAACATAAGGAAAACTCTCAATGAACTCACTCCACTTAGCATGTCGTTTCTTCAACTTTTGTTGGCCTCTCAAGTACTTCAAGCTCTCATGATTCGTCTAAATCACAAACTCTTTAGGCCAAAGATAGTACGTTGCCATGTTTGTAATGCTCTAACAAGAGCATACAACTCTTTATCATAGGTTGGATAATTCAATGCAGCCCCATTCAATTTCTCACTAAAATAAGCTACGGGCTTCCCACCTTGCATTAAAACAGCTCCAATTCCAACCCCTGATGCATCACATTCAATCTCAAAAGTATTGTTAAAGTTAGGCAAAACAAGCAAAGGAGCATTAGTTAGTTTTTCCTCCAAGGTCTCAAATGCTTCTTGTTGTTCTTTTCCCCACTTGAATGGTGCATTCTTCTTCATCACACTAGTAATAGGGGCAGCTAAGGTGCTAAAGTCCTTAACAAACCTCCTATAGAATTCGGCTAGTCCATGAAAAGTTCTCACTTGACCAACGTTGGTGGGGGTTGGCCATTCTTTGATTGCTTTGATATTCTCCTCATCAACTTCTATACCTTGCGATGACACAACAAAACCAAGAAAAACAAGCTTGTTTGTGCAAAAGGTGCACTTCTTAAGGTTAGCATACAACTTCTCAACCCTAAGTACATCTAACACACAACGCAAATGCTCAACATGTTCATCTAGGTTTCGGCTATACACAAGTGTATCATCAAAATAAACAACAACAAACTTGCCAATATAAGCTCTCAAGACATGATTCATTAACCTCATGAAAGTACTAGGTGCATTAGTCAATCCAAAAGGCATAACTAACCATTCATACAATCCTAGCTTAGTTTTAAAGGCAGTTTTCCATTCATCACCCTCTTTCATGCGAATTTGATGATAGCCACTCTTTAAATCAATCTTTGAAAACAAACAAGCACCATGCAATTCATCAAGCATATCATCTAATCTAGGAATAGGGTGACGATACTTTTCCGTTATGTTGTTTATTGCTCTACAATCAACACACATTCTCCAAGTTCCATCATTCTTAGGAACAAGCAAAACAGGAACTGCACATGGAGAAAGGCTTTCACGCACAAAACCCTTTTGAAGTAGCTCTCCAACTCGCTTCTCCAACTCCTTTGTTTCTTCAGGATTTGTCCTATAAGCTGGCTTATTAGGTATTTGCGCTCTAAGAATGATGTCAATTTGATGTTCAATCCCCCTAATTGGTGGTAAACCACTAGGAATTTCCTCAGGAAACACATCTACATAATCACTCAAAAGAGAAACAATGTTGCTTGGAAGCTCTCTTTCCAAGTTGTTAGTAGCAACAAGTGTATTCTTAAGCAAAAGCAAGATCAAAACAGAATTATCATTCAAAGCTTCTTTAATCTCACTCTTAGTAGCTAACATACACTCCTTAACAACTTTCTTAGAACTAGCATGCTTATCAACCAAAACAGATTTGTTGTCAACACAATTCACATTAGAACTAATATTCTTAGCCTTCTCTTGAATCCTATATTCCGATTCCAATTTAGCAAAATCTTCTTTCAATTTCAATTGATCCTTTAAAGCTTCTTGAGGTGATAAAGGAATCTAAGTTATATGATGCTTACCACAAACAAAAGAATACTTATTTGTCTCACCATCATCATGGACCTTGTTGTCATATTGCCATGGTCGACCAAGTAAAACATGGCATGCTTGCATTGGAAGCACATCACATAGCACCTCATCATTGTACCTGCCCAAAGACAGAGAAACTAAAACTTGTTTGTTAACCTTAATCTCCTCTCTATCATTGAACCATCCTAAACTATAAGACTTAGGGTGTTTGGTAGTGGGCAACGACAACTCCTTCACCAAATACACACTAGCTTTGTTTGTACAACTTCCTCCATCAATGATCACACTACTAGGCTTTTCACACGCATACATCCTAGTATGAAACAAATTCTCCCTTTGATTGTGCATATCTCCTTTAACATAGGCACTTAAAGTCCTTCTCGCAACTAAGTTCAAGAGTGCCGGTGTATTACCATCATCATCATTCTCATCATCATGTGCAAATCCCCTTTCATCATCTCCATCACCACTAGATCCTAGAGCAAATTCTTCATCTTCACTCACAACCTCATCATGCTCATTTAGATACATAACCTTTTTGTTAACGCAATCCTTAGCATAATGACCAATTCCTTAACACTTAAAACACTTAAGATAATTCTTAGAAGAAGAACTTGATGAAGACTTAGAATCGGATTTAAGGCTTACTCCCTTTTGCTCCAACTTTTTCTCCTTGTTGAATGATTTCTCATCTTTCTTAATTGGAGTTTTCCATGAGCTTGATGATGATGCAAAGCTCTTCTTAGCGCCATTCCTTTTAACTTGACTCTCGGCCTTCAAAGCATGTTGAAACAATTCCTCAGCATCATAGTGTTGTTGCATCTCCACTATATCATGAATATCTCTATTTAGTCCCACCATAAACCTAGCCATGGTGGCTTATGGAACTTCATCAACCTCGGCCCTAGACATCAACAACATCATCTCCGAGTAGTACTCATCAACACTCTTCGTTCCTTTCCTCAAAGATTGCAAGTTTTGATAAAGAGAATTGACATAGTAGCTTGGAACAAATCTCTTTCTCATGAAACTCTTCAATGCCAACCAAGTATCAATAGGTCTCTCCAAATTTCTTCTCCTTGATTGCACCAATTGATTCCACCAATTCAAAGCATTCTCCAAAAACTCAAGGGTAGCAATTTGCACCTTCTTGGATTCGACATGGGGGTGATAGTCAAAGTACATGTCCAATTTTGACTCCCACTCCAAGTAATCCGATGGTGACCCTCTCCCATTGAATTTAGGGATTTTGTACTTGATGTTGTCTTTAGGCTCCTCTCTTTCAACTCCCCTCCTAGGCCGCAAATTCTCATTATTAGCTTGACCCCCAAGCTCTTTTTGCCTCAATCTCTCCATGGGATCAATTCTAGGAATAACTTGTCTTGGTGGTGGAGGTTGAACTCTTTCATTGTTGTGTGCGGCATTGGCTCCTTGTTGAGCTTGTTGATTTCGATTTTCTATAGCATCCAATCTAGTATTCACGGTGCCAAGTTGTTGAATTATTTGTTGTAACAAGGCATTCGTGTTTACTTCTTGATTTTGTTCTCCTTGTTGGCCCTCCATGGTACCTACAAAAGAACAAAGATTAGTAGTAAAAATCCTCACAAGTGTGTGTGTGTATACCTTTGTGCTCTCGTGTTTGCACTCAACCTACGGATTGGCGGTCCACTACTCTCTTGATGATCTCACAAGATTATGCCTTTTACTAGCTTCAATAGGCCTAATAAGAGCAACTCGTTAGAGAACTCCTTTCTTCTCGTGACCTACTTGAGGAACAAACAATTAGTAGCAAAATTTTTGTGAATCAAAGGAAAGTGATCTAAACCAAAACCAAACAACTTATGCAGGCTTCTTATGTCGAATTTCCTTCTCCAAACTTGCTGCACAAAAACTCAATCAAACAACACAATTCAATCAAATCGATTAGTTAAAAACCCTAGTACCACTTAGATCCAATTTTGTACCACTTGTCTGCAATAGGGTTTCAACCTGAAATTCTTCAAATTAAACCTTAATTCACAGCAAAAGCAACCCAAGAATCTCAATCCCACAATCAATTAGGGTTAATTGCAACAAATTAAATCAATTGCACAAGATAAACCCTAATCCCCAAATACCCAAGTCAAAACCCTAGTTTCTGCAAAAAGTCGATAACACCATAGATTTTTTTTATTTTTTTCAATATTTTTCCCAGAAAGATCACTCTAAAAGAATTCTAAATCTCAAATTTCAAAGCTTTCCGAGCTCAAACGAATCTAGAACAAAAATCACAAGTTTCTGATCGATTTTTTTTTATTTTTTGATATTTTTCGATTAAACTACAAGGTAAGAGGACTTCAAATCTGAAATTTCAAGTCAATTGGAGTTACGATGAATCAGCTATGATTTTTCAAAGTTTCTGATATTTTTTTATTTTTCAAGAAGATGAATGAGATGGATGAAAAACTTTATGATACATGAATAGAAGGATAGATTTACCAATTGAAGATGACAACCTATGCTCTGATTACCAATTTATACGAATCTACTTGTGTTAGATTCAAATCCTCCTTTGAATAGCCACCAAAGTCGACTTGAAACACCAAAACTTTTAGACTTGTAGAATTCGATAAACCAAACCTAGTCTTCTTCTTTGTTCGTCGGCCTTAAGCTCTCAATTAGACGTGCAATTGAACACTTAAGATCACAAGATTCACAAACAATTAAGCAATCACAACCGAATTGTTTGCTAGGACTCTACATGATTGAAGAACCCTAAGTTTGCTCAAACTAGAACAATGAAGCCAAATAATCGATATGGGTGAATAAATCTCTCAATTTTATTGATAACTTGACTTGTCTTTAAAAGAGGGGGGATGGACCCTTTATATAGGGGAAGGGTTGACGCATCCCCTACTCCAAACCTCCCAAAGGGCAGTTTACACATAAAAGAAGGATCAAGGAAATTGCCTACTCCTTGTCCTACTAGGAAAAGTAAATATATAACTTAATTAAGCAAGGATTGGACTTAGTCAAACAAGGCCCAACCCAATGTCTTCTAGACTAATTAAATAGCTAATCTAAGATAGAATTAAGGCCCAATTGGCCGAATTACACAATGAAAGGATCAAGACTCAACGATTTCAAGCAAGGTGTATAGCTTGGAATCGTTGGGAATATTCCTTGGCTTATGATCTTCAATTCTCTCCAATTGATCTTCAATGGACTTCAAGCCTTCAAGATGAGTTCGAACAAAGCCCAATAATGCTTCCTTGAACCATTTAGCTCTAGCCCTTGCCGTAGGACCTAATGGCAACACCAAAGGATCAAATGGCCGATTAAGCTTCTCCTTGCTATTTGAAGTAGGATTTACGATTCCCATGCTACTTGAATTAGGGTTTGCGATTCCTCCTCCTTCTTTAAGGTTGTCCATGCTACCTTCAAGTCCTTGATCATCCTCTCCATGATCTCCATTGTGCTCTTCATATCCATGATAAGCCCTTGGCGCATTAGTCTTCATTGGTTTGCAGTCCTCCATGCCAAATTTCTTTAACATCTCTTTTGTATACTTGGACTGACTAATGAAGATACCTTCGGAGCATTGTTTAATTTGAAGTCCTAGGAAGAAGTTTAATTCTCCCTGCATTTCTTTAGCGAAATACTTACACAAACTTTCATTAGTGGCACCAAAGATAATATCATCAACATAAATTTGAACAATTAGGAAATCAAATTTTTTCTTTTTAATGAAAAGAGTAATATCTATACTTCCCCTTGTGAAGCCTTTGTCCAGGAGAAATTTAGATAATCTTTCATAACAAGCCCGAGGTGCTTGCTTGAGTCCATAGAGAGCTTTGTCAAGTCTATATACATGATCAGGATGGTTACTGTCTTCAAAGCCTGGTGGTTGTTCCACATATACTTCTTCCTGAATGTTACCATTGAGGAAGGCACTCTTTACATCCATTTGGTAGAGCTTGAAGTCCATGTAGAATGCAAAGGCAATAAGTAATCTGATTGCTTCGAGTCTTGCCACAGGAGCAAATGTCTCGTCATAATGTATCCCTTCTTCTTGGTTGTATCCCTTTGCAACTAATCTAGCTTTGTTCCTGACAACTCTGCCATTTTCATCAAGCTTGTTCCTGAATACCCACTTTGTGCGAACAATAGGATGATCTGCTGGTGGTGGCACTAATGTCCACACTTTGTTCCTTTCAAACTGATGCAGTTCTTCTTGTATCGCAATCATCCAGTTTTCTTCTTTTTCAGCATCTTTTAACACTTTTGGCTCAATTTGGGATATGAAGGCAGCAAACTCACAAACTTCTCTAAGTGCTCCTCTGGTTCCCACACCTTCATTTGGATTTCCAATGATCAAATCTGGAGGATGACTTTTTCCATATTTCCATGCCTTTAGGAGATCTTCATGCTGTTGCTCTCGCCTCTGAAGACTTTCGATTGGGGGAAAGTCATTAATCTCTTCAGTGGCTCTCTCATTAGTGTCAGCAGTGGTCACGGCTTCTTTCCTGTTTCTCTCATTAGCACCTGCATCATCATCATCTTGCACAACCTTTCTTGGTGCACTATCAGTCTCATCAAAAACAATATGAACAGACTCTTCAACCACTAAGGACGTTTTGTTAAACACTCTATACGCTTTTGAGTTCAAAGCATATCCAAGGAAAATTGCTTCATCACTATGAGCATCAACCTTGCCAATGGGGTGTTTGCCGTTGTTAAGAATAAAAAATTTACAACCAAATCTTCTAAACTGAGAAATATTGGGCTTTCTACCTTTATAAAGTTCATAAGGTGTTTTTAAAAGAATAGGTCTAATTGAAACACGGTTTAAAATATAGGCAATAGTATTAGTGGCTTCAGCCTATAAATATTTTGGAAGATTGTTCTCACAAAGCATTGTTCGAGCCATGTCTTTTAAAGTTTTGTTCTTCCTTTCCACCACTTCATTTTGTTGTGGTGTTGTGGGAGCAGAAAAGTTATGTTGAAAACCATTTTCATTACAAAAATCTTCAAAGACATGACTATCAAACTCACCACCATGCACTTCTAACACTTATAATAGTGAAGCCTTTTTTCATTTTGGACTCTCTTGCAGTGATTAGCAAAAACATAAGTAGCTTCATCTTTATGACTAAGGAAATAAACCCAGGTAAATCTAGAGAAGTCATCAACTATGACAAAACCATAAGATTTACCTCCCATGCTAGTGACATCATTGGGGCCAAACAAGTCTAGATGTAGTAACTCCAACGCTCTTGTTGTTGAAACTACATTTTTGGATTTGAAGGAGCTCCTGACATGTTTGCCAAACTAACATACTTCATAGATTTTGTTAGTGTTAAAATTCAGTTTTGGTAAGCCCGAGACAAGATCCTTACTAATGAGTTTAGCAATGGTGCCCAAGCTTGCATGACCAAGGCTCTTGTGCCACAACCAACTATCAGTGGCATCATTCACCATGAGACACACATCCTTGCTCAGTTGCAAATCATCTAGATAGACAATATATACATTTCCGTGTCTCTTTCCGATGAAGATAAGCTTGTTAGTGTTGATGGCATTAACTTGGCAGATTTTAGAGTCGAAGTAGACTCTCCATCCCTTGCCACAAAGTTGGCTGATGTTGAGCAGATTATACTTGAGACCTTTCATCAATAGAACGTTCTTGATTGTTGTTGTGCTGGTTCCAATAGTACCAACTCCTTGCACTTCCCTTTTAGAGTTATCTCCAAAGGTGACATCTTTTCCTTCCTTCTTAGTGAGACTAATGAGCTGTTCCTTATCACCGGTCATATGTTTGCAGCAACCGCTATCAAGGTACCACGACTTCCTCTTTTGCAGTTGAACCTTCAAACATTCTTCGTTCTGCTCCTAGTTAACCTCAGTTTCATTTTCCTTGGCCATCAGATAGAGATTTGCTTTGATATCTTCTTCAGCGTCACTGGTTTCTGATGAAGAAGTGTCACTGTCAGACCAGGTTCCAGCCATCATTGCTCTCTCTTTTTTTTTTCTTGTCCTTCTTCTGATTTTCATTGCTGTTCAATGGACATTCCGGTTTTATATGTCCGGGTCTTCTTGTCCTGCTTGCTTCTCTCTTGAATTTATCCTTCTTGTAGTTCTTCTTGTAGAGACGGTTTCTTCTACCAAGGAGTTTTTTGTATCTTCTAGTGAAGAGAGCAGTCTCTTCATCAGATTCTTCATCAGAGTCATCAATGGTCATACTTTCGATTTCCTCTTCAAGGGCAGAGACCTTTAGGGCTAAGCCTCTTTTCTTCAGTAGCCTTTCTCTTCTCATCATCATCACAGCTTTTTGTTCTACTTCATGAGTGAGTAGAGATCCGCAAATCTCATCGAATGTGGTTTCATTGAGATTCCTTGATTCACAAATGGCTGTGGTCAGAGGGTTTCAGGACTTTGGCAGTGCTTCAGTAATTTCTTGACTCGTTCACTTTCTGGTATGGCTTTTCCCAAGTGACTTAGTCGATTAGTGATGCTGCTGAATCTGTTGATCAGGGAAGTCATATATAAGCACAAAATCTCCCCACGAAAATAGTCAAGAGATCAAAATAAAATCCTACATTGGTGAAAATAAGTATCTAGCCACTCATGAATTGAGTGACCCCCAAAACCATAAAGAAAATAGAAGAAAACTTAGCTAATTAAGGTTTGACCGGCGGCTATCCTCCAAAGAACAGAAAACTATCGAACCTCCTATGAAAATATGAGAGAAAGATAGGCTATTTATACTAGAAAACTAGGGAAAATTAACCTAGGGCTAAATAGACTTTTAAGCACATAAAACCTCCTCCAAATTAGGTTAATTTTCGTCCTCCAAGGTTGGGCTAACTCTCCATACCGAATTATACCAATCTGGGCCAAAATCCATGGGCATTTCACGTTCAGCTTTCATGCAGAAACTTCAGGGGTATTTTTCATTATTGAAAACGGCCAAACTGGATCTCGAGCATAAAAGAAAAGTTGTAGATCTTCAAGTCAGCAAATATCAAATATGTGCTCTTTCTCAAAATAAAAACAGTTCAAAATCATTTTCAATTTGCATACACATGTTAAAGAACAACTCAATCATGAAATCAAGAATGACATAGAACAATGAGAATACTCAATTCTAAAGACCAAGTAATAGCAATCATCATCATTCTTAAGTAAGTATAATAAAAGAAGTTCAATTCACTCATCATCATTGACATCATATGACCATAACTTACCATAGGCTTGTATATACATCTATTTCCAAAGGAAAAGTAATATCATGGATATTTATCAAAAATTAGAATGGGTTAAAAAGGATGGCTTATTTTTAAGAAAGCCAGGTTACTAACCTTAGAAGTGTTTAGGATGTAGGGGTTACTAACTCCCTTTTTTTCTTTTGAGGTTACTAACACTCTTATTTTTTCAGAGGGACAATACTTCCGCAATTTCATGCCTCTAATCCTCTTTTAAGGTTACTAACCTTTTTATTATTATTATTTTATTTTTTTAAAGAGTGACAACTATGGAAAGATCAGAAGTATCCTTCTCCTCTTTCATGAAAACACTTTTTTTTTAAAAGATTTTAGCTACCCTTCATACCCCCACACTTTATCTTTGACATATCCATGACATACTTCTATAAACGTACTCAAGATTCAACACAAGTTCTAGAAGTAAATAGTCATGGAAGCAATGAATGAATAAGATCATATCACAATCCAAAATTATACTTAATTCTAAGAAATTCTAACGTCATGCTAAAAACTCAATCAAAGAAATAAGCATTCTTAAAATTCTAAGCATCTATTTTCCATAATCAAATCATCAATCAATATATGTATGAAAACAAAATTTTATTTTCAAAAATCATGGGAGTGAGACCAATCATTCATCCTAAAAATAAAAGAAAAACATAGTTCCACTTTCGTAAGCATACGGTGGCATTTAGCGTATGACACTAGCCTTTAAATCTCTAGGTGTCCATAAAGAAGGAGTTAAGTCTCCTGAGGGTTTACTTAACTTGGACGACACCCACAAACGTGTTTAAAGTTAGTGAGCAAAAATTTCAAAATTTAGGTACAAAATTAAATAATTCACCATTCACCCCCCCCCCCCACCACACACACACACTTAAAGTTAACATTGTCCTCAATGTTAAAGTAGTCAACAAATCAAACAAACAAAGGTGGCTTGCGAAGAATTAAAGAGTTTAAGTTTAAGTGGCATACCTTTGTGGTGTTGATGAAGTTGGAACTTAAGCAAAAAGACAAGTATTAAAATTAAAGGGAATGAGGATAAAGGAAAAACGTAACAGTCTTATTAATTGAACTAGAAAATAAAAACATGCTTGAAAAATAAATAACTAAACCCTAATTGCATAAAAATAAAATCCTAAAACCTACGATAGACTAAGCTTAAGAAAGCTTAAACAGTCTTAGCAAGAGCCTTCTCCATTAGCTCGGCAAAATTCTCCAAGCTCTTGGTAATGTCATTAACATCCTCTCGAACAGCAGCAACTCTAGCTTGAAGTCCCTTGATCTCCATAAGAATTGGATGAGTTTTGGGTTGTGGAATTCCCTTGTATTGAATGACTTCTTCTTCAGCCGCTTGAGATTTGTAATCAAGGTTCAAACTAGGGTTAGTCTCAGATGAAACAGAGATGACAGACTTACCTTTAACTCGAGTGGTTTTGTCGACTTCTTTCTCCATTCATTTGGCTGGCATCTTGGGAAGAATCTCACTTCCTTCCACACGATAAACAACAGCTACAACAGGCTTTGGCATGTTGAAGAAGCATGATTACGGTGCAATTGAAACCCACGAGGAAGAGGGATCGATGATGCTGGAGGAGTTGGGCAAGGAGGACAATAGGAAAGGGGACAGTGTTGAGCAAGTTTTGGTTGATAAGGTGGTCGATAGGGCTTGCTCGTGTAACCCGAAAGAGGTGGAAAATGGGCTGCACACTTCCATCCTTGGGGGTGATATCCTCCCTTGTGAAAATTCTTTAGTGTTCCTCTTGATTGTTGTGAAAATTTCTTTTTCTTGAAAGAAAAGAAATCCTTCACAGGTAGACCAGCATGATCAACTTCCTCATTCTCTCTTATCACTTATTGCATGTAGGCATTCTTCACCTTCTTCCAAAGCTCTTGGGAGATTGTTCTTGCTTGGATTCCAGGCTTGGTGTCAATATCCTCCTTAGGAATTGCGGCAACTAAAGCTAAAATCTCATGGCAATCTTCACGTGTGAGTCTGCCTTGAAAGTTCTTAGAATAAAACGTCTCACCAAGGTTTTGGAATTCAGCACTCATGGTGTAAAATTAAGCATCGAAATCATCCATGTTGTAGGCCATATCGACACAATCAATTGATCAAAAGAGAAAGTTTAAAGTTTCTACACAACTCAAAACAACAACTAGTTAGTTTTCTAATTTTAATTCATCAAAAATTAATTAACCAAACATGAAATTGAGGCATAATCGATTAAGAACAAATCTGGAAAATTAACTTGAGAAGAAGAAAAATAGAACTTACCAATCTAGCCACAGATTTGAAGTGAAGAAAAAATAAAGGCTAGGTCTCTTTATATAGCAGTTAATCCTAAATCTAATTGGATTTTATTTACTTGATGACAAAGTAAAAAGAAGGTTCTAAGAAAGTCCTAAATATACTTAAACTTGATTGGAGAAGAATAAATTCGGATTGGATTTTAATTTAACTCAAGATCCTTTTCAAATTTGGATTCTGAAATTTTCTTGAACGTCATGATACAACTGGGTGGCTAGCATCTCAACCTGGGTGCCTGGAGTACTTACCTGGGTGCCTGGGTACTATCAGGGTCCAATTTTGTGCACATGATACTGCACTTGGGCCCCCTAATGCTCCTGGTTTTTGGCCGCCTTGGTGATTAGCATGTGCGGCTGGGTGCCTGGCCTTCTGAGCTGGGTGCCCAAACTGAACACGTATTTCACCTCCATATTTTACCTTCTTTGCTTACCTAAATTGCTTCCACTACTTCACAAAATAAATTTGTGAAATTGCATAAAATGTTATCAAGCAAAGAATCATATGAAATTCCAAAAATTCTTCAACAATCATAATCTAAATAAATTCAAGAGTTAGAATTAAGTATACTCTCTTCTTCATTGGCATCACTATTTAGTAATAGGCCTTTGTATCTATAAAATCAAGCAAAAAGAGAATTAGTTCAATTAATAATGAATGCTAAAAATAAAATTATAAAGAAAAGGGTTAGAGAAAATTGGGTTGCCTCCCAACAAGCGCTTGTTTAAAGTCATTAGCTTGACTTTCCAAAGGTTGTTCTTCAGGAGTTGGTGGTTCGAAGATTGGTTCTTTTAATTCCATTTCTTCAAGCCAACATGTTGGTGCAGGTTCAAGAAAAGGCTTTAATCGATGTCCATTGACTACGAAAGTGATCTGTTGGGCATTGTCTCGAAGTTCCATTGCTCCACTGGAGAACACTTTTATGACTTCATAAGGTCCTCTCCATCGGGATTTCAGCTTACCAGGGAAGAATTTCAAACGACTATTGTATAGTAATACTTTTTGGCCTTCATGAAATGTCTTCCTTAGTATTCCTCGATCATGTATCACTTTTGTCCTCTCCTTGTAAATTCTTGGTTTCCTTTCGAGACCAACTTGATCAAAATTGAAGTTACATTGGTTTATTGCCCACCATGCTTTATGCTCTAATTCCACAGGCAAATGACATGCCTTTCCATATACCATTCTACATGGAGACATACCAATTGGTGTCTTGTAAGCAGTACAATAAGCCCATAAACCATCTCCTAGTCGTAAACTCCAATCTTTTCTATTTACATTCACTGTCTTCTCGAGAATTAACTTCACTTGACGATTTGACACTTTTGCTTGACCACTAGTTTGAGGGTGATATGCAGTAGATACTAGTTTGTGGATACATAATCCACAGCAAGTAAGATATAATTCTTCTTACATGATGTAGGAAATGGTCCCATGAAATCGACTCCCCAGACATCAAATACTTCTACCACCACGTGTTGTGTTTGAGGCATTTGATTTCTTCTAGAAATATTGCCTACGTTTTGACATTGTGGACAAGTCTTGCAATATTCATAGGAATCTAGAAAAATTGTTGGCCAGAAGAATCTACTGTCTAAAATTTTCCTAGTTGTTTTCTTATGTCCAAAATTACCTCCATATTCTGAACTATGGCAATGCTTCAAAACTGAGGGGATGTCTTCGATAGGAATACACCTCCTCATGATTTGATCAGGACCACATCTCCATAAAATTGGATCATCCCAAACATAATACTTGGAATCACTTACTATTTTAGCTTTAACTACTTGATCGAGCTCAAATTATGCATATTTTTATAGCTATTTTTCTATACTTTTTACTACTTTTATATGCATTTATACCTTATTTTCTAAGTATTTGTGTTTTTAGTCTTTATGAGATGTGAAATTGAGAATTTGCTTATTTTCACTACTTTTGGAGCTATTTTGATTACTTTTTACATAGATATTAGCAAAGTAATTTTGAGTATAGATTTGGAGATGCAAAGTTCGTGTTTGAAGATTTCTTGAAGATAATTTGAAGATTTGAAGATCATTGAAGAATTATTTCAAGGAGCAAGAATTGAAGATTGGAGCTAAAATTACAAAGGATTGAAGCCAAGCCCAGAAGAAGCCCTGAAGCTAAGGAATTTTGGATTATTTATATGGGAATATACTTAGCCCATATAAACCTATAATTGGAGTTAAAATCCCAATTTGTAGGCCCAATATCCAAAAGAATATCCAAATCCCGCATTAATCCCGTAGATTTGCGATATAAGCCCGTTTTCAGCGCAGTCTCGGTAGAAAGGCCATAACTTTCTGCTCAGATGTCCGTTTTAAGCCCATGAGTACTCGTTGGAAAGCTAACTCCGAGCTCTACAACTTTCCTTTGAAGTATGAAGCCCAATTCTGCTGATTTCAAGCCCGAATCTGCCGGTGAAGTTTCTGCAGAAATCCAGAAAATTCCAGAATCCTATTTTGACTTGGATCTTATTCAAGGATGACACCTAATCCTACTTGGAGTCCAAGACAGCCCTAAACCGCCCTAACCTTGTTTCTCCACTATAAATAGCCACCTTAGGATAGATTTTGTATGTAATTTTTATTCTTCATAAGATATATTGTTTAGTTGAAGGTTTGGAGGAAAAAAACCCTAGGAGCCGCCGCCCCCTTCTTTTCCTCATCCATAGATAAGTTTTCTTCTTCTTATTTGTGGATGATCACTCAATTTATGAGTGAGTAATCCTTTTCTTTTCTCCAATGTAGAATTTAATTGATCTCTTGACTAATTCCATGGTGAGATTTTGTGCTTTTATATGAGAATTTATTTGAGTATTTCTTGGATCTCTGTATGAATTCTATGTTGCTTGTTTTGATTGATTGGGTCGACACTTTCATGATAAATTGAGTTAGCATTAGCTAGATTAGGTTGTGAATTAATCACTCCAGCTTAATTTTATGTAGCAATTGGATGTGAATTGATCCTCCATCCAAGAGAGAAAAGAATCAATGGGCGAGAAATTTCTCATTGTGTTTGTTATTAAATTACTTGTTCTTCATGCTTTATTCCTAAGTGATCTCTAAGCCCTAAGAAAGTAATTGATTGCTGAAAGAGTAAAAGGGATAGATTGACTTTAATCGGTAATCTAATCTAATTAAGGTAATTTAGGTTAAGTCCGACAAGCTATTCAAGGTTCTCATAATCTTTAGATATCGATGATCCATGTTATTGTTGTCAAGAGGGATATTAATTCTATGTTGGAGGTTGTTTCTATTTAATTGTTATTTTCGATATTATTCACTGCTTTTGATTAATTGTTTTCTTTTATTTTCTTGATTGCTTTCGTAGTTAATTTACTTAGTTAAGATTTAATTTTAATTCTTCTTTAAATTCTCTTTGTTTTGTTTGAGAAAAGGAAGAGCCGTTCTCTCTGTGGGATCGACCCCTACTTGCCCTAGCTAGTTTAGTTAGTAATTGTTGGGATAATTATTTATTTTATGGTCATTGACGACACGATCACTCCTCTACTTGCATCTGGTGGCAATCTTCGTGTAACCAAGAAATTGACAATGTCAGCATACCAGGGGACTTGAGTAACAGCAAATAATTCCTCAAATAGTAAAGTTTCATTTAGTGCAGTGTCTTCTTCTTTTCCCTCGATTCTACTCAAATGATCAGCAACTACATTTTCCGCTCCCTTCTTGTCTCTAATTTATATGTTGAATTCTTTAAAGGGCAATATCCAACGCATAAGCCTTTGTTTTGCTTCTTTCTTAGTCATGAGGTAGCGAAGTGCAGCATGATCTGAATAAACTATCACTTTAGATCCTAAGATGTATGGCCGAAACTTCTCCAAGGAAAAGACAACGGCAAACATCTCTTTCTCCGTGGTGGTGTAATTCTTGTGAGCAGAGTCTAGAGTTCTTGAAGCGTAGTAGATAACATGAGGTATCTTCTCTACTCTCTGACCTAAAACAGCTCCAAATGCAGTATCACTTGCATCACACATAATCTCGAAGGGTAGATTCCAATCTGGTGGCTTCACAATTGGAGTGGTGGTGAGGGCAACTTTTAAATTATCAAAAGCTTCCTTACAATCATCTCCAAACTCAAAGTCAACATCCTTTTGTAATAATCTACACATTGGAGTAGAAATCTTAGAAAATCCTTGATGAATCTTCTGTAAAATCCAGCATGTCCTAAGAATGATCGAATATCTCTTACACAAGTTGGATAAGGCAAATTTTGAACTACTTCAACCTTTGCTTTATCAACTTGCAATCCCTTCTTTGAAACTACATTTCCTAATACAATGCCTTGCTTTGCCATAAAATGGCATTTCTCAGCATTTAACACTAGTTTGGTTTTGACACATCTTCCTAATACAAGTTTCAAGTTATGTAGGCACTTATCAAAATCATCTCCATAGACTGTGAAATCATCGATAAATACCTCCATTCTATCTCCTATGAAATCTTGAAAGATGCTCATCATACACCTTTGAAATGTCGCAGGTGCATTGCATAAACCAAAAGGCATTCTAGTATAGGCATACATACCAAAAGGGCATGTGAAGGTAGTCGTCACTTGATCTTTAGGGGCAATTGGGATTTGGAAGTACCCTGAATAACCATCTAGAAAACAGTAGTAGCTTCGACAAGCTAATCTTTCCAACATCTGATCCATGAATGGAAGTGGGAAGTGATATTTTCTTGTCGCAGAGTTCAATTTTCTATAGTCAATACACACCCTCCATCCATTTTGCAATCTTTGAGGAACTAGCTCACCATCCTTGTTCTCTACAACGGTGAATCCAAACTTCTTTGGCACTACTTGGACAGGGCTTACCCATTTACTATCTGAAATAGCATAGATGAGACCAGCTCCTAGTAGCTTAAGAACTTCTTCCTTGACAACTTCAGATAGATTTGGATTTAACCTTCTCTAGGGTTGTCTAATAGGAACAAAATTGTCTTCCAAAATAATCCTATGCATACACACTGAAGGACTGATTCCCTTGATGTCAGTAATCGTCCATCCAATGGCTTCCTTATGCTCCTTCAAAATTCTGATCAACTTCTCTTCTTGTAAATCAGTCAATTTGCTTGAGATGATCACATGAAGTGTCTCATTGTCTCCAAGGAAAGCATACTTCAATCCATCTAGTAATGGCTTCAATTTGACTTCAGGTGGTTGCTGAATAGATGGTAAAGGCATAGGCTTTGGCTCTAGACGAACATATGAAACTGACGCCTTCTCATCTTCATCCGGTAACACTTCTAGGTCAAGAATAGTGTCCTCTAGTTCTTTTGATAGTTTCACCTCTGATTCTTCGCCTTCTTCTTTATCCAAGCTGTTCGTGATGATGGTTTCAAGTTCATCCTCGTGATTGATTGAAGCAACCTGGTCAACAAGAATATCAATAGAGTCAATAGCAAAAATAGAATGTTCTTCAATAGGATATTTCATGGTTTTATAAATATCAAATTCAAGTTCTTCCCCATCAAATTCCAAATTGATCTTTCCGTCATGGACATTGATTCTTGCTCTTGCAATGGACAAAAAAGGTCTTCCAAAGAGAATTGGCGTTGGAGGCAATCCTTGGTCATCACTACTCATCTTTAAGATGTAGAAGTCTGCAGGAAAAAGAAATTTGCCTACCTGCACTAAAACATCTTCAACCAAGCCTTTAGGGCGAACATTAGTTCTATTAGCAAGTTGAATGATAAGTTTAGTTTTGACCATTTGTCCTAAACCTAACTTCTCATAAATAGAATATGGCATAATATTAATGGAAGCTCCTAAATCAAACATTGCTTTCTCTATTCTTTTACCCCCTATACTACATGGTATAGATAAAGATCCTAAATCCTTGCATTTATGAGGTAATTTCCTTTGAAAAGCAGCAGAGACATTCTCATTCATAAATACCCTATTCTGACGAAACTCTTTCTTATCAGTGCATAATTGTTTAAGAAATGATGCGTACCTAGGAACCTTCTCAATTGCAGCAACTATAGGAATATTTACCTCTAATTTGAAAAGCGAATCGAGTAGATCATCCTCACTACATCTTCTTCGTTTTGATATCAACCTTTGAGGATAGGTGATCGGTCGTCAGCAATCATAAAAATAATCCCCACAAAAACTAACTAGAATAGTTAGGGCAAGTAGGGGTCGAATCCCATAGAGAAGGGTTATAATTGTGAAGATCTTTTCCAAAGAATATATCTTTGCCAAAAATCACTTAGAAAATAGGGGATTAGTTATAAAGAAAGCAATTAAACTAAAAACAAAGCAAAGTAAATTAAATCTAAATCTAGGGCAATTTATAAAGCAAACAATAATTAAAAGGCATACTTCTTCTCCTATGGTATGAATCAATCAATTTAACTATGGATCCTCGATTTAAAAGATGAATTCAATATCTTATCCTCGATAATACTGGCCTAGATAAAATCTATCATGTATATTAGATAAGATTTCCCTTTTGGGGCTTAAATTATCCCTATTATTCTTTCGGCAATTGATTTCCCTTTTGGGGCTTAAGAACCACCTAAGAACAAAGCATTAAGAACAATTATTTTTCACACATGAGAACCAAACACCAAGCAATTTCTCGGTCAGTGATAAGGTTGTCTCTTGAATGGAGTGGTTAATTCTCATTCAATTACTACATACAATCAAACTTGGAGTTGTAGTCCTAAGCTTGATCTAGCCATAGATCTATCAACTTACCTCATCGGCGGCCGTCCAAATTAATAAGAATCAGGATCATAAAATAATACAGAGACACACTTACTACTATCTAAAACTCAATATTAAATTATAAGTATAGAAATCTCACCATAATCAATTGATTGAATTCACCCAAGGAAACGAAGTATTAAGGGTTTAGCTACTCATGGATCTGGGAAAGTCCATGAGAGCCTTAAGAAAACTTACAAAACTTGAAGGTAAAATCCTCCCTTGAAAGCATAAGGGATATCGCACCCCTTTTCAAGAAAAAGGGGTGTCGATACCCTTAACCTAAAACTAGAGAAAACCTAAAACTAAAGAAAGGTAAAAAAGAGAATTATGTGATGGTATGTAGGTAAGTGAAAGTATGTGATTTGTGTTACAGGAGGTGGCTTTATATAGGGGACAATTTAGACTCCTCATAGACTTAGGAAATAGCCTAGGACGGTTCTAGATCTAACTTGGACTCCAAGTTGGATTAAAAGTCTTCTTAGAGTAGAATCCAACTCAAAATAGGATCTTGGAATTTTCTAGATTTCTGCAGAAACTTCAACGCAAGATTCGGGCTTGAAGATGGCAGAACTGGGCTTTGAACTTGAAAGGAAAGTTTCAGATCTCGGAATTAGCTTTCCAGCAGCTACTCATGGGCTCAAAACGGACATCTGAGCAGAAAGTTATGGCCTTTCTACCGAGACTGCACTGAATTCTAATCTAAATAGGACTAGTTACGGGAAATTACGGGATTTGGATATTTCCTTGAATATATGGGACACCAATTGGGATTTTAACTCCAATTGTGGACTTATATGGGCTGAGTATAATCCCATATAAAATATCCAAAAATCCTTAACTTTCGGGCTTCTTCTGGGCTTGGCTTCAATCCTTTGCAATTAAGCTCCAAATCTTCAATTCTTGCTTCTTGAAATAATTCTTCAATTGTCTTCAAATCTTCAAATAATCTTCAAACACGAACTTCGAATCTTCAAATCTTCATTCCAAATAGCTAAGTCCATAATTGAGTAAAAAGTCACCAAAATAGCTCCAAAAAGAGTGAAAAACAACTGGTTTCCACTTTCCTTGTCTTCATGACCTAAAAACACAAATACTAGTAAAATAGGGTAAAAATACACATAAAAATAGCAAAAAGCATATAAAAATAGCTATAAAAATAGGGTCTATTTTGGCTCGATCAATAGGGTGGACATCCTTGAAAAATTTCCATTGGATCCTTTTTCTTCTTCTTTAGTTTCTCTTCATCCATTGCAGGAGTTGGATTAATTTCTGAAGATGAAATTGGATTCTTCTCTTCCTCCACTCTTTCGACAATGGTATTATCATCTTTTAGCAAAGTTTCTTGAAGTGTAGAGACTGGAGTTGTTGGAGAAACAAATGGTGGTGGCATTGAAGTAAGAATTGGTGATTCCATCTCCCTTGCATACCACGACTGATTCTCTTCCATCCCAATTGAATTAACTCCAAGACCTTGCGAATTATGCATTCCAACGTCATACTTTACTCCATTCATACTCCTTTGAGTTAAGTTTGATGAGGTGTGAACATGTTGGTATGATATTTGGTTTGTCATTTGGCTTGAGATGAATTTGGTGAACACAGTGGCCAGAGATGTCAATACTGAGCTCATGTGGTTGATGCTCTCTTTCACTTCACCAAAGGATTCCTCCATTGGCTTAGTTGTTCAGTATTCCTCTTCCACGTTAAATTGATGGACACTCTCTGCCATAATATTCAACAATTCTCTAGCTTCTTCAGGAGTCTTGTATGTCAAACCTCCTCCACTGGTGGCATCTATGTAAGCTCGGTCATCATATAACAATCCATCGTAGAAGTTCTGAATCAAAAGCTCTTCAGGCATCAACTTGCATCGGCTACTATCACACAACTTATTGTACCTTTCCAGTATTGGTACCATTTTTCATTTGGCAGTTGTCAACAGCTACTAATATCCTTTCGAATACTTGCACGTTTCGACTCTGGAAAGTACTTGTTGAGAAATGCTTGCTCCAATTCAGTCCATGAAGTGATGGATCTTGGTGGTAAATTCCAAAACCACCTCTTCGCTTTTCCATGAAAAGTAAGTGGAAAAGTTCACAGCTTCACTTGTTCAGCAGGCATTCCAGTGATTGCAGCACTCATGATACGGAAAGTCTGTAGATGATCGTATGGATCTTCATGAAGTTCACCATGGAAAACAGGTAACACACGAATCATTCCAGGCTTTAATTCATAGGTCATGTCCATCTCAGGGTAATCAATGCAGAGGGGTTTGATTTTAAAGTTGAAAATCAAATTTCTCAACGAGCGTGATTGTTCCATTGGAATTCCCTACAAATTAAAGATGATCAAGTGTAAAAATATAAAGAAAAAGAATAATTAAAAAGAAAGGAAATTAAAACGCAACCTCTCCCTGGCAACGGCGCCAAAATTGTGATTGGTCGTCAACGAAACACAAGATAAATTCCCCACAAAAATCTAACTAAGTTAGCTAGGGTAAGTAGGGGTGGAACCCACAGAGAGAGAGTTGATTAACTTCTTATCTAATCAATTATATTAAAGAAAACAAGACTAAAAATATAACTAATGAGAATTAAATCTATGATAACTAATTAAGAGAACTAAAGCAAATTATAAAGAAAACCTAAATATATGAAAGAAACTTTCAAATATAAATAAGAAACCTCTAAATATAAATAAGAGACCTGCAGCATAGGATTAATTATCACTCTTGACAAATTAACTTGGTTCATCGATATCAAAAGATTATGAAATCTATGGATAGGTTGCCTCGGTTTAAAAGGTGAATTTTAAATCCATAATTACCAAATTAGTTAATCTCACTCCGTTAGGCACAAAGATTAACCCTATTATTCAAGATTCTGTACTATTACGCCTCAGAAACATGGATAAAGCATTAAGTTCATGTAATTAAAACAAGCACAAATCATGATAAAGCTATTACGTTGCAAATCAATCATTGCTATCCCTAATTCTCTTGAAAGGAATGATGAGTTCTCAATCAAGACTAACTAATGAAATCACTACTATTACGCCTGTGATTCAATCTAGCATATGTAAGCTATACTTCTCAAGAATGCACCGGTTACAATCCATCAAAATAAGCAAACATGGCATTAAAACAGAGAATTAAGAAATACCCAAAAAGAATTCATATAAGCACAAAATCTCCCCATGAAAATAGTCAAGAGATCAAATTAAAATCCGACATTGGAGAAAATAAGTATCTAGCCACTCATGAATTGGGTGACCCTCAAAACCAAAAAGAAAATAGAACAAAACTTAGCTAATTAAGGTCTGACCAGCGGCTATCCTCCTAAGAATAGAAAACTAACGAACCTCCTATGAAAATATGAGAGAAAGATAGGCTATTTATACTAGAAAACTAGGGCAAATTAACCTAGAGCTAAATAGACTTTTAAGCACATAAAACCTCCTCCAAATTAGGTTAATTTTCGTCCTCCAAGGTTGGGCTAACTCTCCATACCGAATTATACCAATCTGGGCCAAAATCCATGGGCTTTTCACGTTCAGCTTTCATGCAGAAACTTCAAGGGTATTTTTGTCATTGAAAACGGTCAAACTGGAACTCAAGCATAAAAGAAAAGTTGTAGATCTTTGAGTCAGCTTTCCAACGCATTTTGAATCATCTCAATTGGACTTCTGTAGAGAAAGTTATGATTTTTCTCCCAAAATATCGCTGAAATCGGAATCAATTGGAGAAGCTTCAAGAGAAAGACATCAACTTGTGCTGGTATTGGCAGGCCCGACTGTCCCTGGGTTCCCAAATGAAATGCCTAGCCATCCAGGTTAACAACCTAGCCGCCCAGATCATCTTGAGAAACTGTCAGCAAGTTGCATCTCTTCTTCACTTGACTTATGTTCTTGATCCTTTCATCTTGGAAACTTGTTGCATTGATCTTCATGGCTTCTTCAAGCATCAAATTAAGCTTCAAAGGGTCTTCAAGCACAAACATAAAACCTCCAAAATCTTCTCGAAAAGTCCTTGTAAATATTTGTGTCAATATTTCATCAAAATAGCTCCAAAAAGTAAGAAAAATAGTACTTTTCCACTTTTCTTATCTTCAAGACCTAAAATCACAAATGTTAACAAATTGAGATATAATCAAGCATCTAAAAACATAGGAAAATGACCCTAAAAATGTGTATTATTTTGGTCTGATCACTGACAGTGCTAGAGGGGGGTGAATAACACCTTATAGAATTTTCAAGTTCACTGAAATGCGTTAAAGACACTATTTCAGAGTATGTTAAAGCTACTAATGCAAAGCAGGGAAATAAACATCAAGTGAAACTAAAAGGATAATAACAAAGACGTTAACAGCTAAATAGTGGAAAATTGAAGAAATTGAGAGAAGATAAAACTGGAACGATAAAGAAAGTTATAAAAGTTTGGAGACACGTCGATTTATAGAGGATCAGCCTTTCACACCTAGGTCCTCTACCTTAGATACCTCACTAAGGATTTTCAAATCCACTAAACAGTGAAGTTGATGCGCCAAGGGCTTATCATGGTCTTGAAGAACACAATGGAGATCATGGAGAGGATGAGCATGGACGGCAAGGAAGCAAGGACAAGCTTGAAGATCATGGAGGATGCGCACAACTTGTTCCAAGCACCAAGGAGTTGCCAAAGATGCCATTTGATCCATTGAAGATGCCTATAGGTCCGATGACTAGAGCAAGAGCTAAGAAGTTCAAAGATGCATTAACAACCCTTGTTCGAACTCATCTTGAAGACTTGAAGTCCATTGAAGGTCAATTGAAGAGCTTTGATGAAGATAAAGGCAAGAATATTCTCATCGATTCCAAGCTTGTCACCTTACTTTAAATCGATGGATGACTTAGGTTGCATTGTGTAATTCGGCCATCATGGGCCTTAATTCTATCTTAGTTTAGCTATTTAATTCGTTTAAATGACATTCGATTGGGCCTTGTTTGACTAAGTCCAATCCTTGCTTAATTTTGCTTTGTTATTTACTTTTCCTAGTAGGACAAGGATTAGGCTTTTTCTTTGTTCTTTCCTTTAAGCGTAAACCGCCCTTACCCTTGCATTGATTGCATAGGTCGATTAAAAGAGGGTATTGCGTCGACTTGATGCTTATATAAAGGCACCAATATCTCTTGTAAACACAAGTTAAGTTTATCAAATAAAGTTGAGGTTTATTCACCCAATTGATTATCTTAGCTTCATTGTTCTAGTTTGAGCATACTTAGGGTTCTTCAATCTTGTAGAGTCCTAGCAAACAATTAGGTAGTGATTACTTGGTTGTTTGTGAATCTTGTGATCTTAAGTTAACAATTGCAGGTCTAATTTAAGACTTAAGGTCGACGAAAGAGGAGCAATAACCTTGTGATGGTCATCGACATACACATCTAGAAGTTGAAGAAGTTCAAGTCGATTTCGAAGGATTTTCAAGGATAGGTTTGAATCTAATACCCCTAGATTCATATCAATTGGTAATCAGAGCATAGGTTGTCATCTTCAATCGGTAAATCTATCCTTCTATTCATCATTCATCAAGTTTTTCATCCATCACATTCATCTAGTTGAAAAAAAAATCAGAAACTTTGGAATTTTATTGTGGATTTATGTTAACTCCGTTTGACTTAAAATTTCAGATTTGGAGTCCTCATACCTTGCAGTTCAATCGAAAAATATCAGAAAAATAAAAAACAATAAAAAAAATTTTGATCAGAAACTTGTGATATTTGTTCTGGGTTCGTTTAAGGTCAGAAAGCTTTGAAATTTGACATTTAGACTTCTTTTAGTGTGATCTTTCCGGGAAAAATATTGGAAAAAATCAATAAACTCAGTGCAGTTATCGCAATTTTTCAGAATTAGGGTTCCTATCTAGGTTATTTGGGGATTAGGATTTTGTTTTGTGCAATTGATTCAATTGGTTGCAATTAACCCTAATTGATTGTTTGTTTAAGATTCTTGGGTTGATTTTGCTGTATTTGAAGTGTTAATTTGAAGAATTTCATGCCCTATTGGATACAAGTGGTACTAGGGTTTTGAATTGTTGAATTGCAATTTGGAATTTTGATTCTTTTTTGGAGCTTCCTTGGAGCAAGATTGTGATCGTGTCGTCAATGACCATAAAATAAATAATTATCCCAACAATTACTAACTAAACTAGCTAGGGCAAGTAGGGGTCGATCCCACAGAGAGAACGGCTCTTCCTTTTCTCAAACAAAACAAATTAATAAAGAGAATTTAAAGAAGAATTAAAATTAAATCTTAACTAAGTAAATTAACTACGAAAGCAATCAAGAAAATAAAATAAAACAATTAATCAAAAGCAGTGAATAATATCGAAAATAACAATTAAATAGAAACAACCTCCAACATAGAATTAATATCCCTCTTGACAACAATAACATGGATCATCGATATCTAAAGATTATGAGAACCTTGAATAGCTTGTCGGACTTAACCTAAATTACCTTAATTAGATTAGATTACCGATTAAAGTCAATCTATCCCTTTTACTCTTTCAGCAATCAATTACTTTCTTAGGGCTTAGAGATCACTTAGGAATAAAGCATGAAGAACAAGTAATTTAATAACAAACACAATGAGAAATTTCTCGCCCATTGATTCTTTTCTCTCTTGGATGGAGGATTAATTCACATCCAATTGCTACATAAAATTAAGCTGGAGTGATTAATTCACAACCTAATCTAGCTAATGCTAACTCAATTTATCATGAAAGTGTCGACCCAGTCAATCAAAACAAGCAACATAGAATTCATACAGAGATCCAAGAAATACTCAAATAAATTCTCATATAAAAGCACAAAATCTCACCATGGAATTAGTCAAGAGATCAATTAAATTCTACATTGGAGAAAAGAAAAGATTACTCACTCATAAATTGAGTGATCATCCACAAATAAGAAGAAAAGAACTTATCTATAGAGGAGGAAGAGAGAGGGGCGGCGGCTCCTAGGGTTTTTCTCCTCCAAACCTTCAACTAAACAATATATCTTATGAAGAATAAAATTACTTCTAAAATCTAGACCTAAGGTGGCTATTTATAGTGGAGAAACAAGGGTAGGGCGGTTTAGGGCTGTCTTGGACTCCAAGTAGGATTAGGTGTCATCCTAGAATAAAATCCAAGTCAAAATAGGATTCTGGAATTTTCTGGATTTCTGCAGAAACTTCACTGGCAGATTCGGGCTTGAAATCGGCAGAATTGGGCTTCAGACTTCGAAGGAAAGTTGTAGAGCTCGGAGTTAGCTTTCCAACGAGTACTCATGGGCTTAAAACGGACATCTGAGCAGAAAGTTATAGCCTTTCTTCCGAGACTGCGCTGAAATAGGGCTTATATCGCAAATCTACGGGATTAATGCGGGATTTGGATATTCTTTTGGATATTGGGCCTACAAATTGGGATTTTAACTCCAATTATAGGTTTATATGGGCTAAGTATATTCCCATATAAATAATCCAAAATTCCTTAGCTTCAGGGCTTCTTCTAGGCTTGGCTTCAATCCTTTGTAATTTTAGCTCCAATCTTCAATTCTTGCTCCTTGAAATAATTCTTCAATGATCTTCAAATCTTCAAATTATCTTCAAGAAATCTTCAAACACGAACTTTGCATCTCCAAATCTATACTCAAAATTACTTTGCTAATATCTGTGTAAAAAGTAATCAAAATAGCTCCAAAAGTAGTGAAAATAAGCAAATTCTCAATTTCACATCTCATAAAGGCTAAAAACACAAATACTTAGAAAATAAGGTATAAATGCATATAAAAGTAGTAGAAAGTATAGAAAAATAGCTATAAAAATATGCATAATTTGAGCTCGATCATATTTCCCCCACACTTGAACTTTGCTAGTCCCTTAGCAAAATCAATGTAAGTTATTCAAAAATCAAAATTTTCAAAAGATCAATTTGACTTCATTCATATATCAAAGAATCAATTTAATCATGAAATCAAAATAGCAAAGAACATCAATAATACTTAATCCAGAGATCAATCAATAGCAAGCATTATCATTCTTAAGTAGCCATAATCAAAGTAGCTCTAATTACTTACCATCCCTACTTTTATAACTACTTCTCTCTATAAGCTTGTATATTCATCTTTCTCTCCATTACTCAAAAGATTACAATGTCATAAACAAACCAAGGATTCATGTGGGTTATAATAGTTTTTCAAGGGTAATTGTTTTTAGAAAACTGAGGTTACTAACCTCTGAAGTGTTTATGCTTAGGGGTTACTAACTCCCTTTATTTTTATTTTGAGGCTACTAGCACTCTAGAGGGACAATATTTCTGTTGATCCATGCCTCTTATCCTCTTCCCAAGGGTTACTAACTCCTTTTGTTTAAAGAGAAGAGTAACAACAATGTAAGTTTTTTTTTTTTTTTTTTTTACTAGAAAATATCTCTTCTCCTCTTGCAATAAATCACTTCTTTATGAAAACGGTTTTAATTGCCCTTTATATAGATAGTCCCCCACACTTATTCTTGACAAATCTATAGCATGCTTTCTTAATTGTAACTTCAATTAAAATTCAATACAAGTTCTAGAAATAGATAATCATGAAAGCATTGAATAATAAGATCATATCACAAACTTCAATTATACCTAATTCTAAGAAATCAAAACTTCTTACTGTAAATCAATCAAAGAATAAAGCATCATTAAAAATTCTTAATCATTCATCAATCATAATCAAATCAATCATTCAATATATTCTTGAAAAATCAAAGAGTTTGAAAAATCATCAAAATTTTCAATTTCAAAAATCAATTTTTTCCGTAAAAAAATACTTTTCAAAAATTGGAGAAAATACGACGATTCAAACAATCATATTTATATCCTAGATTCTCATGCAAAAGACTATCATATGACTCAATAATCAATCAATAATTTAATCGAGTATTCACCCCCACACTTAAAATTCACATTGTCCTCAAATGTAAAAGCAATCATAAAATCAAAGCATGCAAAATATTAAAAAAATAAAGAATTAAGGTTCATGAAACATACCTAGGCGGCTTTGATGAAGATAATTACTCGAATAAAAAGACAATAAAAATTAAAGTGATAGGCATATAAAACTAGATAGTTTATTAATGAAAACTTGAAAAATAAAGATATAAAATAAAGAAAATTAAAGATAAAGCATAAACTAAATAACTAAACCTAAGATGCTTAAAAATAAAATCCTAAATTAAAATCTTAATTTTAAAACCTAAATTGGTTTTGGAATAGCCTTCTCCAATAAATTGAAGAGGTTTTCCAAATTCCCAATTATAGTATCAAAATCCTCTCTTAAGCTAGCAACTTGATCACTTAAGTCCTTAAATTGAGCAAGGAAAGGATGAAATTCCTCCTTATTTTCCTTCTCTCGATTCTCCTCCTCTTTTCCTTCCTTATTCTCATCACTATAAGCATCACTTGATTCAGTAGCAGAAGCAATTATCACAATATCATCTTCACCTTGATCTTCCTTATACAATGGATCTCTTGGTCCAATTGAAATTGAGGGTTTATCCTGTAATTCTTCCAAGGTAAAAACAGTAGCAACAGGTGCAGTTCTTGGTTGATTAGATGAAGAAGCATAAAAAGGGTCATGAAACCGTTGAGGAAAAGGGGCACATCGCATAGGAAGTCTATAGGGTGGCCTATAGGGCTTGGTGTGATACCCATCAATCTTTGGCATAGGAAAAGGCTTACTCCAAGGTGCAACATGAGGTCGAATACTCCTATTGAAATTCCTTGTTTGAGAGAATCGATTTCCATAGGGATGGAAACGCTTTGCAAATTCTTTCTCAGCTCTTTCCTTTGATCTTAAAACAGCTTCATGCGACTTGTTAGCTTTGTCCCAAAGAAATTGATAAATCATCCTAGCTTTGAAACCGGGCTTAGCCTCAATTTCATCCTTAGGTAGCAACGAAATCATGCTCAAGAGTTCATGGCAATCTTGGCGAATAAAACTTCCTTGAAACTTTGGACCGAGTTGAGAAGCTCCAATTCGATAAAATTGATCCTTAAACTTCTTGAATTGAACTTCAAAATCCTTAGTTGTTGTTACTAGCATCATCGACATCTTTAATTGAAAAAGGGTTGTCGACTTCTTCTAAAATTGAGGAGAATAGCCAAATCGACTTACTCAATCAATTTTGCTTCCAAAAGTCGACTTCCTTATCGACTTGCCTCTTATGAAGTCGACTTTGCTCTAGTCGACTTCTCTTCTAATCGGCCTTGCTCAAAAATTTGCTTCTTAGCCGAATTTTAAAATTCTCAAATATTGCTTCTTGTGATTTGATGAATAAAGAGAAATAGAGGTGTCTTTATATAGTGATCAA
>AWWV01006257.1:0-21764 GCA_001974805.1 Corchorus capsularis
ACATGTCGGATATGGCAGCTTCTGTACAACGTCAACTTTGGCTTTATCGACTTGCATCCCCTCTTTGGATACTACATGGCCTAGAACAATACCTTGTTCTACCATGAAGTGGCATTTTTCGGCATTCAATACCAATTTGGTTTCAACACACCTTTTCAAGATGAGTTCTAGATTGTTGAGACATTGATTGAAGTTATCTCCATAGACTGTAAAATCGTCCATGAAAACTTCCATCTTATCTCCCACATAATCTTGAAAGATGCTCATCATACACCTTTGAAAAGTTGCAGGTGCATTGCATAAACCAAAAGGCATTCTAGTGTAAGCATACGTACCGAAAGGGCATGTAAACGTGGTCTTCTCTTGATCTTCAGGTGCAATTGGAATTTGAAAGTATCCCGAGTAACCATCCAGAAAACATAGTAGGCCTTGCAAGCTAATCTTTCCAGCATCTGATCAATGAATGGCAGCGGAAAGTGGTCTTTCCTTGTGGCGGAATTCAGCTTTCTGTAGTCAATGCATACTCTCCATCCATTCTGCAATCTCTGAGGAACTAGCTCTCCATCCTTGTTCTCTACGACAGTGAATCCGGACTTCTTTGGAACTACTTGGACCGGGCTAACCCATTTACTATCTGATATAGCATAGATGAGACCAGCTCCAAGTAATTTAAGAACTTCATCTTTGACAACTTCAGCAAGATTCGGATTTAGTCTTCTTTGTGGCTGTCGAACTGCTACTGCATCGTCTTCAAGTCGAATCCTATGCATGCATAAGTAGGACTTATTCCTTTGATATCAGCTACAGTCCATCCAATGGCTTCTTAGTGTTCCTTTAAGACTCTGATTAGTTGTTCTTCTTGTAAATTGTTCAATTTACTCGAAATAACAACCGACAGGGTATCATTATCTCCAAGGAAAACATGTTTCAGGCCTTCAGGAAGCGGTTTCAGCTTGACTTCTGGAGGTTGAATGATAGATGGTAATGGCTTGGGCGTTGGCTCCAGATTGATGTAAGAAATCGTCTCCACTTCTTCGTTGGATGATAGTTCGCTGACAGTCTCTGCTATCTCTTTTGGCATCTCGACTTCTGCTTCTTCAACGTCTTGCTGATGTAAACTTTTGGTGAGGATCACTTCAAGTTCATCTTCTTGGTTGAGTGCTTGTACTTTTTCTGAATAAGTTCCAATTGTGTCAATGGAATAAATGGAATGAATTTCGGCAGGAGCTTCCATTGATTCACTTATGTTGAATACAATGGGCTTCCCATCGAATTCCATGGTGATTGTTCCTTCTTTTGCGTTGAAATCCATACTTGCTGCAATTAAAAGCGGTCTTCCTAACAGTAGTGGCATTTGAGGTAGATGAATGTCGTCTTCACTCATCTTCAGGACATAGAAATCTGCAGGAAAAACAAAATCTCCTATCTGCACTAAAACGTTCTCAACTAAACCTTCAGGTTTATGGTTAGTTCTATCAGCAAATTGGATAATAAGATCAATTTCAAGCAGAGGTTCTATTTTCAATTGCTTATAAACAGAATAAGGCATGATATTAATCAAAGATCCATATTCACACATAGCTTTACCTACGTCATTCTTTCCTATACTACAAGGTATAGAAAAAGAACCTAAACTATTGCATTTATGATGCAATTTCCTTTGATAAGCAGCAGATTTATTTTCATCCATGTAAGCATATTTTTCACCGTACTTAATCTTATTATTGCATAATTCTCTAAGAAAAGAAGCGTACCTTGGTACTTTGGCTATTTCATTAACTAAAGGGATATTTACCTCTAAATTCCGAAGTAAATTGAGTTGTTGAGCAAACCTTTGAGGGAATGGTAGTGGATCATACTTAGCTTGCATCTCCTCCATCCATTCTTCTTCTGATTGTTGATGTTCAGCGTCAGGCACGGCAGGTACATCTTTCTTGATCTCGGTTGAAGTCTTCATAACTCCTTGAATTGGCTCATCGAACACATCAATGGGTGGTAGTGTTTTAGGAAAATTAGGTGTTGGAATTGATGACATCGCAGGTACTTTCGGCAATTCCATCCAATGCTGGGTTTCTTCAATAGCGTTGATTCCTCTTTTTTGAATAGAAGGTTGTGAACAAACACTCATAAATTCAGCAAACATCTTTGCTAAATTCCGCATTGAGTAGTCACTTCCTTTAGCTCTTTCCGAATTTCGGCTATCTCTGAATTCTTTGCTGCATCAGTTTCGTTGGTTGTACCAAATTGATGTATATTTTACACCATAGTATTCAGCAGCTTCCTCGCTTCTTCAGGGGTTTTGAATGTAAGTCCTCCTCCACTGGCAGCATCGACATAAGTGCGATCTTCATAGATAAGGCCATCATAAAAGTGTTGAATCAAAAGTGCTTCGCTGATGTTGTGGTAAGGGCAACTTGCGCAGATCTGGTTGTATCTCTCCCAATATTGGTACCACTTTTCGCCTTGCAATTGTTGACAAGTGTTGATCTTTCTTCTGTCATCAGCACACTTAGCTTCTGGAAAATATTTTTTCAAAAATATTGTCACCATCTCTTTCCAAGATTTTATAGATTTGGGTGGTAGTCTTAAGAACCATTCTTTTGCCTTTCCGTCTAATGTGACAGGAAAAGTTCGAGGTTTTAAGTCCTCTTCAGGCATCCCAGTGATTGTAGCACACTTCAGAAAGAAACTTTGCAGATGTTCATGAGGATTCTCATGATGTTCTCCTTGAAAAATCGGCAACATACGGATTACTCCAGACTTCAGTTTGTAGGACATATCCATGGCTGGATAGTCGATACAAAGGGGCGGCAATTCACAGTTGAAATTCAGCTCTCGTAACGTTTGTGATTGCTCCATCGAATCTATTCTGCAAAACAAAGATGATCAAGTGCAAATCTAATAGAAAATAAAACAAGAGAAAAAGAAAATTAAACACAATCTCCCCGGCAGCGGCGCCAAAATTATGATCGTGTCGTCAATGACCATAAAATAAATAATTTATCCCAACAATTACTAACTAAACTAGCTAGGGCAAGTAGGGGTCGATCCCACAGAGAGAACGGCTCTTCCATTTCTCAAACAAAACAAATTAATAAAGAGAATTTAAAGAAGAATTAAAATTAAATCTAACTAAGTAAATTAACTACGAAAGCAATCAAGAAAATAAAAGAAAACATTAATCAAAAGCAGTGAATAATATCGAAAATAACAATTAAATAGAAACAACCTCCAACATAGAATTAATATCCCTCTTGACAACAATAACATGGATCATCGATATCTAAAGATTATGAGAACCTTGAATAGCTTGTCGGACTTAACCTAAATTACCTTAATTAGATTAGATTACCGATTAAAGTCGATCTATCCCTTTTACTCTTTCAGCAATCAATTACTTTCTTAGGGCTTAGAGATCACTTAGGAATAAAGCATGAAGAACAAGTAATTTAATAACAAACACAATGAGAAATTTCTCGCCCATTGATTCTTTTCTCTCTTGGATGGAGGATTAATTCACATCCAATTGCTACATAAAATTAAGCTGGAGTGATTAATTCACAACCTAATCTAGCTAATGCTAACTCAATTTATCATGAAAGTGTCGACCCAGTCAATCAAAACAAGCAACATAGAATTCATACAGAGATCCAAGAAATAATCAAATAAATTCTCATATAAAAGCACAAAATCTCACCATGGAATAAGTCAAGAGATCAATTAAATTCTACATTGGAGAAAAGAAAAGATTACTCACTCATAAATTGAGTGATCATCCACAAATAAGAAGAAAAGAACTTATCTATAGAGGAGGAAGAGAGAGGGGCGGCGGCTCCTAGGGTTTTTCTCCTCCAAACCTTCAACTAAACAATATATCTTATGAAGAATAAAATTACTTACAAAATCTAGACCTAAGGTGGCTATTTATAGTGGAGAAACAAGGGTAGGGCGGTTTAGGGCTGTCTTGGACTCCAAGTAGGATTAGGTGTCATCCTAGAATAGAATCCAAGTCAAAATAGGATTCTGGAATTTTCTGGATATCTGCAGAAACTTCACTGGCAGATTCGGGCTTGAAATCGGCAGAATTGGGCTTCAGACTTCAAAGGAAAGTTGTAGAGCTCGGAGTTAGCTTTCCAACGAGTACTCATGGGCTTAAAACGGACTTCTGAGCAGAAAGTTATGGCCTTTCTACCGAGACTGCGCTGAAAAGGGGCTTATATCGCAAATCTTCGGGATTAATGAGGGATTTGGATATTCTTTTGGATATTGGGCCTACAAATTGGGATTTTAACTCCAATTATAGGTTTATATGGGCTAAGTATATTCCCATATAAATAATCCAAAATTTCTTAGCTTCAGGGCTTCTTCTGGGCTTGGCTTCAATCCTTTGTAATTTTAGCTCCAATCTTCAATTCTTGCTCCTTGAAATAATTCTTCAATGATCTTCAAATCTTCAAATTATCTTCAAGAAATCTTCAAACACGAACTTTGCATCTCCAAATCTATACTCAAAATTACTTTGCTAATATCTGTGTAAAAAGTAATCAAAATAGCTCCAAAAGTAGTGAAAATAAGCAAATTCTCAATTTCACATCTCATAAAGACTAAAAACACAAATACTTAGAAAATAAGGTATAAATGCATATAAAAGTAGTAAAAAGTATAGAAAAATAGCTATAAAAATATGCATAATTTGAGCTCGATCACCTGCGCTTTCAATTTCTCTTGTGAATCAAGTTCTCACTTGATATTTTTATTTTATTAATCTTGTCAACCTTGTTTTTACAAGTTTTCTTTTTGTATTTACATGTTTGTTGCAATCAAATCACATCTCTTTGTCAATGAATCAAGAAAATAACCTTTTCCACAGCATTTCCTTTGTCATCTAAATCTGGAATCAATGATTTAAACACTTATGTGTGACTTTGATTCAGGATCTACAAATCGTTTGGTATTTTTGATGTTTCTGCACTTCAAGCAAACATTCAGTTTTCGCTGCACTTTTAATTTCATTTTTGCAACAAAATGAACTTTTATTTTTCTTGCTCCCTTTTATCAATTTCCGGTTAAAATTGGTTGGCACGCTCGGTACCCTTTCACCAAGATCTCCAAAGAGATTTTTTGGCGCGAACATCTCTTGTTGGCACGCTCGGTGGGACTACAAGGATTTAGATCTCATCTTGGTGCTGTTGAAAAGGTTTTTAATTTTCTTGTTTTTTCTTCATTTTTGCGTTATTTTCCTTCTCCTCTTCTTCTCTTTCTTTTTTCGTTTTCCTTGTTTGTTTGCTGCGCTTGCTATGGCTGAAAAGGAAACAAATGGGAAGAGGCCGCATGACCCATCTAACCACGACTTGGACCTCCTTGAAGGCCAAGGCACTAGTGGAAAGGATGATGAGGCCGACCCTCTCTTGGTGCAGCCAACTCCGTATCACACAAGTCGTGAGTTGTGGCGTGCTATTCGTGCTTTGACGCAGGCCATCGAGAAAATGGACGATAATGCGGATAGAGTAGCAATAGAATTGGCCCAAGCAAAGGCCGAATCTCGTCAAAATGCTCAAAATTTTGCTAGAATGAACACCACACTTGGGGGGCAAAACCAACACTTGGTGCTGGTGCGACAACAAGAAGAGTTGCCCGCACCACCTCTCCATCTTGGTGTGAATAATGAAATTCCAATGAATGGTGTGAATAATGCCATCAACAACGGTGTGGATAACCAAAATCTTCCACCCATGAGAAATGGTGCTGTTCAAAATGATCTTGGTGCGGAAAATGCTCCTCCACGCCAAATCAACCCTATTTTGCCTCCGGATGAAGTGATTGTTGACAATCTTGGTGACATGAATCAAGTTGAGGCAAGAAATTTTGCTTATGTGTCACCCCATGCTAGGGTGAATGGCGCAAACAACAATGGTGCAAACAACAATGGTGCGAACAATCATGTTGTGCATAATAGAAATGGTGCAAGGAATGGCAATGGTGCACACCGCCACGCCGGACATCACCATGCTGCACCTCCACCACAAGTGCCCATCGCACCATATCAAGAGGTTATGCCTTATCAAATCAATAGAAACCAGATTGCCGAAATGATACAAGACATTGTTGGCCCTGGATTCAGGAGAATGAGCCGTCCAACTTTCCAAGCTCCGTATCCAGAGGAGTATGATCGGCTATATCCTTTTCCAAGGGGATATAAAATTCCTGAGTTCAATCCCAACTTTTCAGGCCTCTCTAGTGAACACTCCACTTTGGAGCATATTGCCCGCTTCACTATTCAGTGCGGAGAAGCAAGTTCTGGTTTCCATAAGTTACGATTATTCCCGCACTCCATTACTGGGAATGCATTTACTTGGTACATTAATCTTCCACCTAACTCCGTTAGAACGTGGGAGGAAATGGAGAGAGTTTTCCACACTCATTTCTATAGAACTGAACCTGAAGTTTCAATGGGTGACCTCTCTCGCTTGTATCAAAGGAAAGGAGAATCAGCGGAGGACTACCTTGCTAGATTCAAGAAGCTGAGAAACAGGTGCCGCACCCCACTCTTAGAAGCAGAGTTTGTGCACCTCGCACATAATGGTCTAGACCTTGAACTTCGAAAGAAGTTTAAAGGTGTGGACTTTAGAGGCTTCTATGAAATGTCAACTAAAGTTGCTAGATATGAGACTTTACTCCGTGAGGAGGCGGAAAGAAGAAGTTCATCTTATGGCACCTATTACCAGGAGCCAAACTATGAGCTTGGTGTGGCGGAAGTGGTGAAAGTAGACCGTCCCATTAGATGCCCATCCTTGGTGAAAGCTGGAGTTGGACATCCTCAAACTCAGCAAAGATTTGCCAAGGCATATCAACAACAAGCCGAGAAGAAACCACATGATTGGGGCCGCACTTACTCATTTGACGTTTCAAAGGCTGAAAGCATTTTTGATTTCTTGCACAAATTAGATATGATTAAGTTACCTCCAGGCCATGTCATACCTCCGCAAGAAGAAATCAAAGATAAAAAATATTGCAAATACCATGACTCGTGGACACATTCCACCAATGATTGCATCGTCTTCAAAAATGTGGTGCAAGAGAAAATTGAAAGAGGTTTTCTCAAATTCCCTGAAGCACCTAAAAAGGAGATGCAGGTTGACAAGGATCCTTTCCTCGCACCTATCCATATGGTGTTAATCAACTTTCCTAAAGATGGCCGCTTGACAAAAGAAGAAAAGGCCAAAGGTGTTGTCATTGAAAAAGATGGTGAAAATGCAACAACAAAGGTGGCAGATGCGGTGACGGAACATGCCGATGCCGATGCACCAAAATCAAAAAATGGAGCTAAATACCTCATCACCAAAGTGAAAAGGTATGGCTATGTTGATCCTGAGCCAAAGCCTTTGGGTTTTCAAAGCACCAAGCCTTTGTCACCAAAATCAAGGGATTGAGGCTCTAAAATCCAAGAAAGAAAGTCGAGTATCCTCCACCAATTCATCCTATGGAACATTTGGTGCGTCCTAAAAATGCACAATCAAATAGTGCACCTAGAAGGAAGCTTTATGCACCAACTTCTCATCAACAAGATGAGGAGGCCGCACCAACAAAAAGGAAGGCACAAAGACTCTCTAAACCTAGAGAAGGTGCTCGTGAGAGGTACTCCCCATACCAAGAAAACAAGAAATGGCGTGAAAAGCCATCCACTTCTGCAATGGCGCCATCATCCTCTGATGTGGTGCCATCAGTGGTAAAACAATCCCAAAAGTCCTTGAAACTTGATCCAGAGGCTAGATATTCAACCAAATATGGTGCAAAAAGAGCAAGGCATGAGATGAGGCCCTAGTTAAATCAAAAGAAAGATGAATACCGCACCACAGCAGTTGAGGAAGAAGTTGCACTTCGAAAGGAGCATGCACTTCAAAACATTCGGCCAAGGATGGTGAAGCCAACTCCAAAAGCTAAAAATGGCACTTGGCAAAGGGTGCAACATCCCAAGTTCCCCAGCCAACCCATTAAGCGAAATCGAAAGACTTGGAGACGCCGTGAGCTTCGCAGGAGGGCCAAAGAAAGAAAGGAGATGGAAAAAGCACCTATGGAAGTAGATGAAAGCTGCACCAATGAAGACATCACCAAGCAAGAGATGCCGCACTTCATTACTTCCGCAATAACAATTGAAGAATTGGTATCCAAAGGTTACAAACCATGGAAAGCCAAGGCTTTGATTAAAAATGCAAAGCTAGATGAAAAAGCGCTTTTACTTAATTGGAAGGAAGCTGAACTTGATGCTAGGGCTAGTGCCTTGACTGAAGTCGCACTTGGCCATGACATTCCTGACATCAATTATTTGGCTCGTGAAGGCAAAATTGACATGGAGACCATTCTTTTCTATCGAAAACTTGTTGTTCTAGCGGTGCGAGAGCCAGAAAACAACACCATGCCCAACATTGATGGTGCAAGTGCCGACGGCACTAATGATGATGAAGACAATGGTCGTGCACCAGAAAATAACTTGGAGAAAAGACTATCCGACTACTTCGCATAAAGTTCCTTGGAGAGTTTGGAGCTAGAAATTGAGTCTTGGGCACCATTCAAAGTCACCACAAATATGACCATTGATGACATAGTCAAGAAGGGCGTGGAATATTAGAAAGCTGAAATTTTGCTTGAAACAGCATAGTTGAAAGAAAGACATGCCAACTTCAAGAAGAAAGAAGCTAACCATCTTGAAGAAGCAAAGCACCTTTCCGATGAGCGAAGCAAGATTGAGAAAATGCCGCTCATGTTCTCACACTTATCACTCGCAAATGGGCGGATGATTTAGACAATCTCTCAGTGGACCTTAGTTCATTTGGAGATGTTATGGAAGATGGTGAAAATGTCGCCACTCCAAAAGATGATGCACTTGAGGCTAACTTGGCCAAAGATGCCAACCTCAATGGTGAAGATAATACTACAAATGAAAGTGACACCATGCAGGCGGAAGAATTCAATGAAAAATCTGAAAATTCCATTGTTTTTGGGTAATTCACCGTAGATCTTCTTTGCAAGGTTCTCATTTTACCTTACACCTTTGCAGCTAAGACACAAGAAAAGGTGGATCTTAATGAACCACTCCCACTTGGGAATGATGATGACGCCATTCAACTACCTCAAAAGGAAGAAATTGGACACTCGGGGGGCAACATTGATGGCGCCAAAGCCATAGTGTTCACCAAGCCATAGTGATCTTGGTTAGGAATTTGAAGATGCAGCCGAAGTCATGGAGATAGCATTGGCGCCTTAGATACTTGAATTTGATGGTTCCAGCACCACAAATTCAGCAGTGCGGGTATTATCATTTCATCACCTCAAGATGCGTGCACCATGATGGATTTTCACCTAGATTTTGATTGCACCAACAATCAAGCAGAATATGAAGCACTCACCATCGGATTGGAGATGCTTAGAGAAATGAAAGCCTCATTCATACACATAAAAGGTGATTCATTATTGGTTATCAACCAACTCACCGGAGAATACAAATGTACACGTCCATCTTTGTTGCCATATTATGCCATGGCTATTCAATTGATGGATGAATTTGACGATGTGAGTATTGAACATGTTCCTCGACACCAAAATGAAGGAGCAAATGTTGCAGCACAATTGGCATCCGGTATCACCTTCCAAGATGACATATGGAAGAAAGTGCTGCATGTTGAAAGAAGAAGCATGCCATCGGCACTCATTGGAGAAAACGTGTTCGAAGTGTGCAACATAGACCATCACCACACCAATTGGCGAAAACCATTCATTCAATACCTCAACAATCCATCAATAAAAGTTGATCGAAGAATAAGAACTTTGGCCGTGCACTACACCTTGTTGGCCGATGAATTATATCGAAGAGGTGAAAATGGTGTTTATCTAAGATGTTTAGATAGTGAAGAAGCCAGAAAGGTGGTGAAAGATGTACATCAAGGCTTGTGTGGACCGCACCAAGCCGGAAGAAAAATGAGATGGCTTATACGCCGTCGTGGCTTTTATTGGCCATCGGTGCTGAAAGATTGCATCGAATTTGCTAAAGGATGTGAAGAATGCCAAAAATATGGACCTGTTTTTAGGCTTCCATCCGAAGAATTGCACTCAATTATAAAACCATGACCGTTTAGAGGTTGGACAATTGATCTAATTGGAAAAATTTTCCCACCAGCCAGGGGAGGAGTGTGCTTCATCATTGTTGCCACAGATTATTTCACCAAATTGGTGGAAGCTAAGGCAATGAATAATACCACCCATGTGGAAGTTAAGAAGTTCATAGTGGACAACATAATTCACCACTTTGGAATTCCAGAAACACTTACAACAGATCAAGGCAACAACTTTGATGGCAAGATAGCTGCGGAATTGGAAAAAGAGTATGGCCTCAAATTTACAAGGTCTACACCATATTATGCGCAAGCAAATGGTCAAGCCGAGGCCTCCAACAAAGTAATCTTGTCTATCATTGAGAAAATGATCAAGAACGCACCAGGCAAATGGGATGAACATTTACCAAAGGCATTATGGGCATATCGTATGTCTCAGCGTTCCAGCACCGGTGTAAGTCCTTATAGTCTCACTTATGGTCATGATGCCGTAGTGCCAGTAGAAACCTTGGCCAAATCGGCCAGGGTAGCATTCCAAAACAATCTCACGTGGGAAGAATACAATGAATCCATGATGATTGATCTTGAAGATGCGGAGTCAGAAAGATTATCGGCACTAGATCATTTGCAAGCTCAAAAGAGAAAGGCCGAAAGAAGCTACAACAAGAAAGTGCGCCGCAATACTTTCATTGAAGGAGAGTTGGTGTGGAAAGCTACTTTGCCTATTGGCAAAAGAGATAGAGTTATGGGGAAATGGACACCTAAATGGGAAGGTCCATTTCGTATAAGGAAAGTGCTAAAGAATGGTGCATATTGGCTTGAAACTCAAGATAGAAAATATCACCCAAAGTTCATTAATGGTAGATACTTAAAAAGGTATTATCCAAGTGCATGGGAAGCGGAGTCAGTGCCAGAACCAGAGTTTGAGCCAATTCCTGAAGAAGATGGTGTGGAAATTATGGCAGTGCAGCAATGTACGGTTGTTTTGTTCACCAATGTATAGTTGATATACTTAAAGTACTAAATGGACATAGCCGCCCCAAGTGCATACTTACGGCTTTTAATTAAAACAAAAATATTTTTCCTTTGTCATTTGATGGAGATTTAATTTTTGATGTTAAAAAAAAAATCGCAGGAAACCTCCCCAGGCGCGGCAAGGTTACCTCCCCGCACGTGGCAAGCCTCAGAATCTTTTCTTGTGTTTTCCTTGAAGAAATTGCGAAAATGAAAAGAAAAGAGACTTATTTCAAGATCTCTTTGGTGACAAGTTGGAAATGAAGTGTAGTTTAAAGCCATCTTTAGTGACAAAAATTACTTTTGGTACCATCGCCAAAGGGTAAAAAGCTTGAATTTCTAAAGCTTTAATTTTTGGCCTAAATTGAAGTGTAAGGCCAAAATTTTTAGGGTTTTATGGGGCTAAATACTCAATTCAGGATATAACGTTTGTTCCAAAATTCAATTCAGGATACACTGTTACCACTTGTGTCAATTTGGTATATAACGTTATCGGGTTGTGTCAATTCAGGATAAAATGACCCTCAACTTCTGTGCGTGAAGGAAACGCGCCGAAACATGCTGACTTGGCTGCCAACGTGGAATATGTGATATTTTCTTAAATTAATTTGAAAAAAAAAATTCCCTCATTAAATTACTCTCTCCACTAACAAAAAACTTTCTTAAAAAATAATATTATATATTATATATTATTATATTATTTAAATTTAACATAATTAATAAAAAATATTTTTAACAGAATTACCATTTCCCTGTCTATCCCAAATGGATTAAACACTAACAAAATTGTCATAATTGATGAACTTCACATGAACATTAAAAACAACCACCACATCCTTTTCCGGCGGCAACCGTTAACCACCATTGATAGCCTTACCGGAGAATCCAAACTTGACAAAAATTTCCAGATTTCATCTTTTCTATGTCCTAAAGTTGAATCCAAACTTAGTTTTACCAAATCAAAACCGGAAATAAACAAATCTAAAATTAACAGATTAAAACAAAAACAAGATTCAACAAACGTAAAACCAAAAAATGAAAAATGAAGGTCCACAAACAAAAAATACAGGCATAAAGCAAAACAAACAAAAAGATTGCCAAAAAATAAAAAATCAAAACAAACAAAAAGAATCCAGCATCATAACTATTATTACTTCTCAAAGTCAAAACTAAAAAAAAAATAAAATCGATGAGCAATCTATTAACTATTTTAAACAATGAGCAATCCATCCAATATTTTAAAGTATAAGTTAGGATAAATCAACTTCAACAAAAAGAAAAAATGAGTATAGCAGAGTCTGCTTATAGACTTGATCTTGTTGAGCAGTGATGATGGCAACGACCCACCGTTCCGAAGAGAAAAACCACCATGTCGAATTCCAACACTTCCAGAAATAGCCCCCTTGACCTTCTGAATCAGTAACCAACAATGGATTTGCCAAAGAAGGCTGGCAACAATGAGAAGCTAACTCTCCCCAAGCTTCGATTCCAACTTTTTCTATCTCAACAGCCAACCATTTAATAAACATAATCTTTTGATATGTTACCCCAATTGACTTCCATTTCAAAAGCTGCCAATCGATTCAAAGAAAAACCTCTTGCATTGAAAAAGCCCCAAACTGAAAGTACAAACGCTAACCCTCCCCTCTTTCCTTTTCTTCACACCTTCAGCGAGAGCTTTGAGAAATTTCAAAGAGGAGGGAATCTTTAACAGAAAATAAGAATTGAGAGAATCCAAGAGTGAGTAAGAGATTAGAGTTTCAGTGAAAATGAAAGTGGGAGGTGATGGTGAGTTGAGAGAGAAACACGAGAGAGAAAAAAGGTAGAGAAAGATTTTTTTTAATTTCCCCTAATTTTATTTAGTATAGAATACATTATTATTATAAAAGTAAAAAAAAAATACCCATATACAAGATTAAACTATGTCGTTTTGTATTTTCATTTATTTTTTATTATTGCCACGTGGCTAATTAATGCCACGTGTACAGCCTCACGCGACTTTTCGGCGCGTGTTATTGTAACAAACGGTTCTGTCTATAATTTGCCTGAATTGACACAAACCGATAACGTTATATCCCAAATTGACACAAGTGGTAACGGTGTATCCTGAATTGAATTTTGGGGCAAACGTTATATCCTGAATTGAGTATTTAGCCGTTTTATGGCTTTGCACCAATTGCAAGTGAAGCCATTACCCTAATTCATCAATTATTGATTAGTTGGTGTAATCAAATTTATGCCACAATCATACACGAGCAAGATCTATATGGCTAAAATAAATTTATGAGCCATAAGATAGGAAATATTTTGGAAATTAAATTTCTAGTTGGCTATACAAACTTAGCCACTTATGCAAAAATTCATAGTTTGGCAAAAACATGTGCCACCAATTCAAATTGCAATTGTTCAAATGAAAGTGCATAAACCAAAATTTAAATTATCCATAAGCACCATAAGAACACAAAAAGGTGCAATGACCATATTTTCTATCTTATTTCTTGTTCTTACCCAGGGATTTAGGAAGGAACTTCCTCCAAGAGTAGAACTCATCCTCATAAAGAGAAAGACAGCAAATAAGGTTGACAATGAGGGGAATTGCAGCTCCATCATTGATGAAAGAATAAAATTATAGATGTAAGAAGCAATTTTTGTTATGTAATTTTCTACCAAAAGCATTCAATATATAACAACTTCACACTCATCCTCATATGAATTAAGAAGACTATCAAGGGAATCCTTCTCCATGATCACCTACTCATAGTCGCCTATAGACTTGGAAAGATCCTCAGCTTCCTTCATGATGTGATCGCAATCCAGTAAGGCCGATTTCTCCCTCTCAGCACAACTCAGCAAGCCTTTTCTTAATGGCACCAGCCCTAGCCGTGATGGTGTCAAGCTCATCTTGAAGTAAGGCCTCCTCATTGCTTAAAGTAACTTGATTACGAGCTCTAGAGACATCTGAATCAAGCTTGGCTTGCCGACCCTCATATTGCTCTTGTTTGGTGCGATATTCATTAAACGTAGCAAGTGTGGGATGCCATTTAGAGAGGAAAGACTCAAAATGCCTGCGGAAGTTGCGCCAAAATTGAGATTCTCTCGACTCAAGCTCAGGTGCAGTGGCTAAAGTAAGGGCATAGTCATAATAAGCTTCTAAGGACTCAGCATTGACAGCATTATTGATATTGTTAAGAAGTTCTCTAAGGCCTTGTAAAGCCTCCAACAACTCGGATTCCGAAGGTGCGTGAGGACATGAAGCTGCTAAAATCCCAGAAGCTTCCGGCAAGACCTTTGAGATGAATATTTTCAAGGAATCACAGTTTTTAGCCAGTGCAGCAGGATCCTGAAAGAAACCACCAAGTAAGTATTTTTACTTGTAATTATGAAATATTCATAAAGTGCGTAAGTTGGTTTCTTACCGAAGAGAGAGAAACATTTGAAGTTGGTGCCACAAAAGTTTCATCTTCAGGGAGGTTCGAACTAGCCTTTTGAATTGATGGCACCACATTTAGGTCAACCTAAAGTCAAGTTTGGTGAATAATATATGATTGCCGAACTTAAAAAGCAAAAGGAAGTAAAGTGCGAAGCTTACTTGATCTTGTGCAGAAGATTTGGAGGCCAAAGCTTTTGGTGCAGGTGCAAGTGCAACATTTTTCTTCCGAATTCCAACATTTTGAGCATGGTGCAGCACTAATGGCAGCTAAGTCAGGGATTGGATCCTTTGCCATCTACACCAAGGAATCAAACACTTAGACGGTAAAATTATGGGACATGATGGTGTATTAGTAAATCGAGAAGCAGAAGGAAAGTTTACCTCATCTAGATGGTCGATGACGTTATCGTCATCATGAGAATCAGCGCCCATGTTTGTTAGTATTTCAGCCAACTCCTCTTCAGCAAGTTGTATTTTGGCTAAATCATCCTCCATGTTACCAAGTGAGGTGCCGCCCAAGTGAGTGTCCGCACCATCTTGTGTGAATTTCTTGATCAAAGTTACTTCATTTTGATCATCTTCCGAGACCATGGGAGTTGGAGAAAGTGGAGCAGGAGAATAGGTTGGTGAATCATTTCTAGCTTGCTCACATGGTGAAGGACTTCTTGCCACGTTGATAAAAAATAAAGTTTCAGCAATTAGAAGAAAATGCATAAAGATTGAGTCACAAAGTTTAAAGTTCCGATAATACCTGAAGCGGAGTCACCACCAAAGGAGGAGAATTGGTAGCATTTTTGTCGTCCATGTCAGCTTCAATGGGAGTTGATTTGCTCTGTTTTGGCTTCTTGGATGGTTTCTCTCCATTCCCTTCATTGTTTGGTGCAGCTCGTTTTGGCGTAGTTGGAACCTTTGTCTCTTTTCTTGGTGCAGAAAACGAATTGGCTGCAAAAACAAGAATTAAGAAACAAGTGATGGCAAGAATGATTAAAGCAAACATGAGAAAGAAGTACATGAAGGGAAGTTGAGCCTACCAAGCACTGCTTCAACGCTTTCATTGCTCACTTTGCTCCGAACATCGCACCACCAATCAGAAAATTCAGGTGCAGCCTGAGGCAAAAGGGGAGTAGTGTTAAACCTTTCAGTTCTTCGCTTCCCCTCCATCAATTTGTGGGCATCATTATAGAATTTTCTATCAGTAAACCCATCCCTGAGATGACAGCACCGATTGTTAGAGAATGTGGGAGGTGCAGGAATCTTCTGAGTATAACCAAATTTTCTGCTGAATAATGGAGGAAAATACATCTCAAAGCTTGGCTGGAACTTTCCACCAATTTCAAGGCCAAACGGAAGATCCATGCTGATGAGATAATTAGTCCAAACCTTCTTTACCACCTCAGAATTGTTGAGTGTTGGACATAACTTAACCAAGAAGGACCCACGGGACAGTGCTGAAAGATGAAGAATTCAAGTTCTTTTAGATCCAGAAGTATCGAAAAATGTAAGCAGCTTCATCATGTTTTGGCGCCATTCCTTGATACAAAGTGCCATAGCAACGTGCGGAAGCATTAAAGGGAGATCTTGTCAGTGCCAAGCTAAGGAAGTACATCCAAGCCCATAGCTGCACCACCCATAGAGGACCACTTGGTAAGAGAGTTTTCTTTTCAAAGAGATGGAATAAGCCCCTGTATACCGCACTAAGCACAAATTTACCGAAGGCCAAACATCTACCAGAAGCCATGATCTTAGCCAATTTGAGGTGCTCGCGGTTGCAGCCCTTTGAAGAAGAACACACCATGAACTTGTTGACAAGGCATAGCATAAAGGCCGTTAGTTCTTCTATATCAGGAGGGTTATTTCCAGTCTTCGCACACGCACCAATGAAAATCCCAAAAGTTGGCTTCGCACCATCAGGCATAGCAATGTCAAAATTATTTTCTTCCTCCGGATTGATAGGCATGGCGCTAGAAACGCCATCTCCATGGCAAGGAAGGCCGGTGAATGCAACAATGTCCATCAGGGTGATAGACACCGGCCCACAAGGGAGGAAAAATGCATTCCAGCACTTGTTCCAATAGCAAGAAAGTGCAGCCAGTAAAGTACCGTCATATTGAAATTCATGTTTGGAAAACTAGACGAAAGTCAGCAACCCTTGTTCTTTCAATTGGTCCCTACGGTATTTCACAATCCTATCAACCCATTCAGGCCACCCTTTTGAACCAGTCGGCCAAGAAGGGGGTTTGGTGAGCCACATATTCCAGTTACGATCACTCAATTGAAACGGAAGTGGTGCACTTTGATGTAGCGGAAAGTGTTGGCTTATTTCTTTCGAAGGCAGGTCAATGAAAGAATTTGCAATGAAATCACCCTGGTATTCAAACCTATTCTGAGAAATCTTCACTGCATATTCAAGGTTGTCCAAGGTGCTTTTGGAAGCTTTTTGTTTGTCTCTGCTTGCTGCACCACCCTTTGTGTTTATCTCTGCACCAAACATAGAGGAAATTGTTGTTAAAATTCTTAACAATTGATAAGCATGGTGCGTGACATGAAATTGCAGCCCTCATAAAGAAATTGAGGACAATCTGCGGCAAAAGAGTTTAGGGTTTGCAAAGCCCTAAATCGCAGGAAAATAGGAACTTTGGCCTAATTCTTCTATTCGGCCAACATGCAAATTGTTAAGGATTAAAAGCAAATCGAAATCTGCCACATTATTGTTGAAACGGAAAGTATATGTGCATGGAAATTTTGCAATAATGGTGCAAAGGATTTGAGTTTAGTGCAAGTGCACCATAAAAGAAACGAAACCCTAAGGCTTCAATGCCTTAATCGCATGAGATCAAAATTAATGGCTTAAGTATATCATTCGGCCATCATGCAAAAATTCAAAAATTTAACCATAACAAATCTGCCACTTTTATTTGTAAAAGAGTATATATATATATATATTTGTGGCAATTTTTGTTACCATTGTGCAAAAAATTTCAAATTTAGTGCGATTTGCACCATGGAAAAATTGGTTCGGCTAGGGTTTATACCCTAGGTCGATTTATGCAGCAACTTTGGCACCAATTGGATGCCAATTTGTTTTGAAAACCAAAAAACATATATTTACAAGACAAGTGGATAATCCAAGACGATTAATTGCAAAAATTTGAGCTACAATTGGATTGAAATTACCTTGTGTGTTGGATGCTTTCTCTTGTGCCACCATTGATCTCAATATTGATTGACTTGAGGATGGTGCAATTGATTGTTTCCTAGCAGAGGAACTCGAAGCAGAAAGTTTTCCTTTGGAGGAGGGCTTAGCGGCATCATCATGAGAAGTCTCCCTAACCAAATTTGGCTTGAGGTTTCGGTTATGGCTAGCATTGCCATCCGATTGCTTAGTTTTCTTTGGTGCCATGGAAGTGACGATGAGGCAAAGCTTGAAGGCAAGTGATGAAGTTGATGCAGGCAGGAGAAGATGTCGACGTCGATGAGTGCCAAGGAGAAGGGGAAAACTTTCGGTTAAAGAAGTAATCTTTATTCTTTTAGGGGGGCATTGTTTATACCACAATTTACAATTGGGGTAAAATTGTAAATGTACATAGTGGTACAAGATTAAGGGCTGAGATTTACTCCCAAAAGTCCTATGTATGGTTGGATTTAGTCCACCATAGGCCAAAGTCAACCAGGAAAAAAGATTGACTTTTGACTTCAAATCCTTAATTTCTTTTAATTTAATTAATTAAATTAAAGAAATTAAGTAAATTATGTTGAAAACACATTTGGGCCGCCCCATCTACTGTACAAATTGGGTCTGGACGGCCCATGCCCCTGAAATTGGAATCAAGCCCTTCCCGGGTTAAACTTTTACAGTTTTGCAATTAAGGACAAAGGGATCAGGGTTTAGAATTCGGAAAGGAAGGTGAAGGAATTTGGGGTAACATCCTTTATTAAAGTTGTTCAAACTATCATGAAGAACAATCTGTCCAAATTTCAGCTCATTCCGAGCTCGGAGGAAAACTTGTATTTTTTGCAATTAAGGACAGAATCCAATCCCGGGACCAATTAAGCATGGCGATTTCACCATTAGCTTTGGAACTTGAATTACATGAGTTATATAAGTATATGGAAGAATCAAGCCATATTTTCCACTTTTCATAACTTTTACTCAGTTTTCAATTAAGGACATTATGGCTGATTAAGCTCGGTTTAAGCCATTTCCTTAATCCGATTTTGATGATACTTAAATATGAGCTTAGTGGCATCATGTTGAGCATAATTCAATGTTAAATTAATGAAGAATCAAAGTTTGTGGCGTTCGGAAGTGATCTCTGCACCATACTGCTTCGCTGCACTTGGCTTTTCACCCCTTTTTGCTGCACCAAGCTTAGGAACCTTCCTAATTTCGAAATTATTGTAATTAAATGTGATATCACATTTAAAGGGTCAAAATGTGCTGATTATGTGGCTGATTGGGTTGGTTAGGATTTCCCTAATTTAAGGGATTTTAATCAGAATTTGAAATCAGAGGATCAAGATGAATCAGGGGGGAATTAATCTCAGCCGTCGGGTCCTCCTAACCCTAGCAAGCCACCCCCTTATATAAGGAGGCAGCTTACAACGTTTTAATGGACAGCCAATCTTCATCATCAACAACACAACTCATACTCCAGGTCTAAAACAACTCTTCTCAGAGAAAAATCAACAACCAAGCTCTGTGCTTTTAATCTTTTTCAAGCCCTGCGCTTTAAATCTCTCTTGTGAATCAAGTTCTCACTTGATATTTTTATTTTATTAATCTTGTCAACCTTGTTATTACAAGTTTCCTTCTTGTATTTACATGTTTGTTGCAATCAAATCACAACTCTTTGTCAATGAATCAAGAAAATAACCTTTTTCCACAACATTTCCTTTGTCATCTAAATCTGGAATCAATGATTTAAACACTTATGTGTGACTTTAATTCAGGATCTACACATCGTTTGGTATTTTTAATGTTTCTGCACTTCAAGCAAACATTCCATTTTCGTTGCACTTTTAATTCCATTTTTGCAACAAAATGAACTTTTATTTTTCTTGCTCCCTTTTATCAATTTCCGGTTAAAATTGGTTGGCACGCTCGGTACCCTTTCACCAAGATCTCCAAATAGATTTTTTGACACGAACAGATGTAGTAAAATTTCCTGGTCTTCATTATATCCCCAATTATTGATTTATATTTATTTATATATTGTAATAGGGCTTAGATGGTACTCTTTGTTTTCCCAGAATTCTCTCTCAGTCTCAGGTTTCTCACCAATTACACTTGTTGTTTTTATTTTCTTTATTTATTTTTAATTAATAATACACCAATTCCCTGCTTTCTTTGGTCAATTAATTGGACACCTGCCCCTAGAAGCTGCATTAAATTTTATTACATTGTTTTGATAAGGTGCACATGAAGGATCTGGTTAGGCCTCGAGATTTTCTTATTTCCCAAAGGTTTTATCATTTACTCCCTCCTATTCAAAATAAGTGAAATACTAGGAATATTACACAGACTAAGGCAATGATTAGTTGGTTTTAAATTTAGTAAAATTTTACTTAAAATTGCATAATTACCCTTCAAAAATTTTTATAAACAATTAATTAATAAATCTTCTCTCCCTTCCCAACTTTCCAAGACCACTTAAAAGTTCAACCACTTTAATTAACACTTAGCGGTATATATGAAATAAAGAGTAAAATTGCATTGGTTTTGTAATTGTTTCACTTATTTTGCAAGGCTGCAAATGTTGAAATGTTTCACTTATTTTGAATATGAGGGAGTAGTATACTACACAAAAAACATAGCTAATATCCCTGTACTGGTATAGAAATTAGAATAGACTCAAGCCATTCTAAGCGATGCTCCCTCTGTCCCTAATTATAAGTCCCCTTCTACAAGGTTTTTTTTGTTCCAATTTGTAAGTCCCTTTAGCAAAACCAATGCATATTTATTAGTTATTTCCTAAACTAACCTTATAAGTGGTAGTATTAGTTAAGAGAGTGAATATGAGGTGACAGAGTAAGTGGGGGAAAGAGAATAAGGGGCAAAAATAGAATAAAAGGGTAACCCTAACTAGTTTTCTTAAACTTCATAATATGATTAAAAGGGACTTATATTTAGGGACAGGGGGAGTAGTAATTAAAATTCAGTAGAAACTTAGATATTAAAAGCTCCTAAATTAATTTATACTTTAAATTGGATGCGTTATTAGATACAATTTCATTATATATATATATAGGAGTAGGAGTCCGTTCTTCTTAGGGTGGAACTTGGTCGGTTTCGGTCGGGTCGGAAGGAGAATTTTCGAAAATACAGTCACTGACCGACGGTGGAGCTCCCACCGACCGACAGGCTATAGAAACCGCCAATCACCAACCGACGTCGGTTTCGGCCGGTTTCACATCAAAATTTTGTAAAAGGGAAAAAGAAGACAGTGGAACCAATTCACAGCCATAAACCAACAATCAAATAACTAATCAAGCTTAAACTTAAAGAAGATTGGAAAAATTCTTGAAATACATAAGTTCTTAAAAAGGTAAAGAAATCCCCCCAACCGAAATGGTAAAAGCTAAATTCCTCAATTCAGCTAATCTTACCAGAAACGACCCAGTTTGAAAAGCTCAATCTAGGAAACAAAAGCAGAACACTTCAAGGTTAAAGGAGTTAGTAACCCTTGGAAAGAGAATAAGAGGCAAGAAATAGCAGAAATTTTGTCCCCCTAGAGTGCTAGTAGTCTCAAAATAAAAATAAAGGGCGTCAGTAACCCCTAATCATGAACACTTCAAGGTTAGTAACCTCACTTTTCTAAAAAATAATTACCCTTTGAAAATCATTATAACCCACAAAAACCCTTAATTTGTATCCATGATATGCATTCCTTTGAGTAATGGAGATAAGGATGAAGACATATGCTTATGGAAAGAAGTAGTTATAGGATGTGATGAATGATAAATGATTAGAACTACTTTAATTATGGTTACTTAAGAATAAAGATGCTTGCTATTTCTAGATCTTTTGAATTGAGTACTCTTATTGTTCTTTGTTATTCTAATTTCATGATTGAATCGATCCTTGATATATGTATGCATTCAAAATTTATTTTTCGAAAAGGAATTTTCAACATAGATTTTTTCTATTTTCATACGAATCTCATGAGTCTATCGAGTCAGTCTTAAATCATGTTTGTGGTGTCGTCCTAGTTAAG
>AWWV01006258.1:0-11604 GCA_001974805.1 Corchorus capsularis
GGTCGTTGATCAAATCACAAGATAAATTCCCCACAAACCAATAACAAATAGATAAAACTACTTAGCTAGGGCAAGTAGGGGTCGAATCCACAGGGAAGGTATGAATCAAAGTTAAATCTTACAAAAGAAAATCTAACCTAGAAAAGATATTTTTTGGGTTTTTGTAATTGGAATTGAAAACAAATAAATAATTGACTAGAAAACAATTAAAAGAAAATCAAGCGATAAAAGCATACTTCTTCTCCTTTAGGTAACTACTTTGATCAAGTGAATTATGGATCATGGACACTAAACATAAATTTGGCTTAGATTGCAATCAATTAAGAATCATAAATTATCCCAAATCGATATATAGCCTAAGACGTAGACATCAACTTTCATTGAAACAAAGTAATCCTCTTAATATCTTAAACAACTCCATTTGAATAATTGGTATAGGAACAGACGTAATGCTTTTCCAACATGCTATGAAAATTAATCCGCATCTCGCGGACAATTAATTACAAAAAATTGCGGGTCTATCAAACCTTAAAACACGCATTAAGCTTAACTTATCCACATGCATGATAAATCAATACCAAACTTGCCTACGTCAATTTCCATCTCGGCCTAAAGATTTCAACAAGGTTTGATATCCCATTGAACCTAGGACTCCTAGCATTCAATTGTTACTTGGACCAACTTTAGCTTGACTCAAGCTACTTGAATCTAACTATAGCATTCATAAATCTCAAGATATGTTGTACACCAAATCAATCAAAGTATGAACACATAAGATGAAGCATAGAGATAAGAAACATATTCAAACGGAAAAAAAACTCAAATTATCAAGAACAAAAGTCTCACCAATAATTCATTCTACCTAAGGAAAAGAAATATAAAAGTTTAGCTACTCATGGATTGCAAGCAATCCATGAGAGACTTACAATGCTAGAGGCCGGCGACTGCCTCCTCTCTCCTTATCGCAAAAACCTAGAGAAAAGATGTATGATATGCTAGGTTGATGTTGTAAGTTAGCTAGGGTTTTAGACTAAAGAGGGTATTTATAGAGCGTGGCTTAGGGTTAATTTAGAGCTAAATAAACCCTAAGGACGTGTTGGGCTGCTCTCCAAGTCTTCAAGCTAGTCCAAATAACAATTTGGGCTTAATTGGATCAATCCCGCATAAAAGGCCCAGGACAGTTTCCGCTGACTTCAGGAGCATTTTTTTCCATGAAAACGTTCGAACTAGGCTTCGAACAAAACACGAAAGTTGTAGATCTTGGAGTTAGCTTTCCAACGGCTACTCATATGCCTCAAACGGAGCTCTGGATCAAACGTTATGGCCAAAATACAGAAAGGTCGCCAAATCTGGAAACAAGTGAAGAGACTTCAAGGTGAAGACACGCATGATGGCTAGGTGGCGCCCGAATTAGCTACCCATCCAAATCCGTAAGCCCGCTCGATATGTTTGTGGGCTTGGACATAATTTTTAGGCCCGTAGGATGGGCTTAGAAAATTTTAGGCCCGTTTAGAAAATTGGTGTGCTTTGTTTTGAGTGTTTGAGCCCGGCCCGTTTACATAATTAATATATAATTTTTAATTACCATTATATGATATGTTAGCCTAATGTTAGGTAATTATTTGATAAAGAATACAATTAATATAGAAATTCATTTAACTCTAATTACAAGATAATATATATTTTGGCCATTGATAAAAACAATTAATAAATGATAAATATATATTTAATTACTTTAAAAAAATTAGTAAAATGGGCAGGTTTGGACAAAACCTTATAAAATTTGGATGGATTTGGGAAAAGTTTTAACGCCCGTTTAGAAAACGGGTTAGACTTGGACAAGCAACTTGCCTGTTAATATCAAACATGGGCCCGGCCCGACCCATGAACAGCTCTTTAATTAGTACAAATTTAAATTTGTATAAAATTAATCTGAATTTAATCTTCAACCGCACGACAACGTACCAAAGAAGACTCCTCTAAGGAATCATGTATCAATCAAGCAGCGATTTACATTCCCCTTCCCGTACCCGTTCCACGACTTGAAACGTACCCCTATCCAACTAACAATGGTTTAAATTAAGGTTTTATGCCTCTTGGACTATATCAAGTTCTCAACTATAACAATTACCAAATCCCATTTAATTCTATTCTGTAACCTAAAATTTTTAATTTAATTTTCAAATTTAATGCTATTTCATATGAAATAAGAATAAATTAAATTTAGCAAAGCCCACGTTTTATATTTGGTTTTAAAATTTTAAATATTTTTTAGAATTCAGAATTTTATTTTGGCTAAATACCCCAAAAAAAAATCCCTTACATAATAAAAGTGAGCTCCGTTAGTCATTTTTTTACGGTCCGTTCACGTGATTAATGGCCGTGAAATTTGTTGACGTGGCTTTTTCACGTCAGTATTTTTTTGCCATGTGTCATCTGGATCCAACATAAATATGATTTTAAAAAATTAAAAATTAAAAAAAAAAACTTCTAAAACGATGCATTTCCTTTAGTTTTCTTCAAAGATCATGGATGGTTTTGCTTTTATCTATAACTGCCTACTGTCTTACTCCTTTATTCATCTTCACAACCCCAATTCTGGAAGCTTTAGGCCAGGAAAAAGAATTAGCACAATTGGCAGGTGTAGACACCCATTTTTAACCCATATCCTTTAAATTAGGATAAACCGTATGACAATTTGCATTAGGGTCATTTAGGGGGCACTTCAATCAAATTTTATCATGTCCATTTTAGGCCAATTTTTGGTATAGATTAGCTAATCCCTTTTTAGGCATCTAGATTGCATTTGAAAAAACCCAAAAATATTTACTATATTGATTTCAGAATTAGCACTTTAGCCATTTAATTTAATAGGAAAACTTTGGAAATTTAAATCAGCTCATGTTTGGCTCATATTAAACTAGTTTGGGCTACGGTTCATATTGCATTTGCATGTTGCACTTGCTTTGCAAATTACATTAGAAAACATCATTGCATTAGAAAAGTCAAAACAAAATATGTGTTGCTTGACAGGTTTGATTGCATTTGAATACATTTTTGCATACAACATGGTAACATAGCCATTTATAGTTAATACTATAGCTATTTATGAAGAATATTGGTTGCATGTTTAGTGAAATGGGCTTTTTAGCATAACATATGTTACTAGGCATTTATCACATTTCACCATTAGCAATAATAAAAAGGAAAGCTATACGCTTGGAATAGAACATTGTCCTTACTTCTCTTCATATTTACAATGGAAAGAAAGGAGAAGAGAAATGTCTAAGCTTCGAATCCTAAATTCAACATGATGGTCTATCAAAGACAGCTTCCTTTACTCTCTGCCTTTTTCGTACTACCATGGCCATCCTTCTCTTCCTTGCTTCTTCCATTCTCAATGGATCAAGACTGAGTAAGGAACTTGGAAATGGTAACCTACTAATCTGCACAGCAAAGGAAAAGCAGATAAGGCCAATTCAGCATAGGAACAAGCAACTCAGGGCAGCTTAATGGGCAATTGGAAAATAAATGCAGGGTTAAGAGCATCAATCAAGAGAAAATCTTCATTGCATTTTTCGGCATGGCATACATTCATTCACATACAGCACCTTATCATTGTTCGGTACTCAATGAAAATGACAGAAAACAGAGCATGTAAGCATTCACAGGCCACATCTATCTTTAGTATGCATCGCTCACAAGCACATAGAAACTTCACAAATAAAGTCCAACAAGTATCATTCGCAATCATCTCATGAAAACAGTTTGCATAGAAACACATTGCACTTCACATGCATACAGGCTCACTTCAATTGCATCTCAAATACATTTTAGTAAAAATAGCACTTCAGCATTTAGAACATCAGCACATTAACAATGCATTTTAATGATAAGCATTTCTCAATAAGACAACCAAGTCAAATTGATAAAGCATTTCATATCCAGCAAGACAACAACATGGCATTACAGTAACCATGATCATCCAATTCATCACAAGCATTAGGAGCCAAAACATAGTCAACAAGAGCAATTGCATAACATAGGGCATTTTGGCATCATACACAAGTTCATTTGTTTTCCTATCCATAATTAAGCACTGCATTTAGTAAACAAAACAGAAGCAAAGAATTAGTGCAGCAACATGGGGAAATATAAATGGCAACAACATATTAGGTTAAACATAGCATTCAAGGCATCCCAAGAAGGTTATTCGCAGCAAAATAAAGCAGAAAGCCTAAGCAGGCGTGAAGCATATCAGAAATCATTTAGGCAAGATTCAATTGGCATACTTCAACAGAATTGCAGCAAACTCAGGCAATAAACGAGGGCAACTACAGGACAGTGGAAACAAGGAAACATTCAGTTTTTCAAACAGGAATTCCGCAAATGGAAGGAGTGCTCAAAAGATCAAGTTCACAGTAAAAACTGGATTGAAATAGGCATTCAGAGCAAATGCAAATGTGAGAATGGACCGCCAATTCAATATACAGCAACATGGAAAGTAAATTCACAGGCAAAATAAGAGAGAGAGTTTACCTTGGTTGCTAGCATTTCAAAATTGGCTCTTCCCAAACTGAAACATTGGTCTACGATAGCACGCATGCACAAAAAGGAAATGAACACGTGGAGATTAAAAGGGAAAAGCCAAAAATATCGTATCTCCATACAGAGAACAAAACTAAGAGTGAAATAAAATCAAGTGAAACGAAAAGGGGGCAAAAGTGCTACTAGAACCATGGGATTTTTCTCAAACAAAATTCACAGCCGAAGCAGCTATAGAGAGAGATGAGAAAATTTACCCAAGGAGAGAGAAAGGGCCAGCTCAGCACTTACAACAAGATAGGATCAGAAGAATTGGCCAAATTCAGGGGGAAACTACAAGGAAAGAGAGGAAGGTGATGACTCACCTTCCACAGCTCATCATCCAACCCCATCCTTATCATCAAAGGATCCACCTGCACCAAGTAAAAACAAATATCAGAAGATACCCGAAGATGAGAAAAATCAATATAAAAGAAGAAGATTACAGCTTAGAAGAGGGAAGGGGGAAATAAAAGAAAGGAAACTCTGCCATTTTTGAGAGAGAAACCATCGAGTCAAGTTTTGGGAATTGGGGCTTTCTATATGAGAAGTCTTTTTTAGAGAAATAGGCTAAAGGGAAGGAGAGGAAAGAAACCAGGGTCTTGAATAAAGGATTAGAGAGAGAGGATAGAGAGGGGTTGTAAGTATACTTGAGTCGGAGAGCCGCCGGGAAATTGGGATTTAAGCGTCAGATATCCAACGGTCGAGGGTTCGGATTGATAATCGGTTAAGGGGGTTTTGCAGAGGGAAGAACGGTGGAAAACATACTAGAAGATCTAGGCCACCCGACGACTAGATAGAGAGATCAGAGAAAGACTTTAAGGTTCGGCTAAGGCAAGATTTGGGCATTTTAAGTTGAGCTTTGAAGAAACAAGGACCAGATCCGGTGTCAGGAGGCTGAGACGAGCCAACCTCGAGCTTTGGAAACTCATCCGAGCTCCGGTGGAGCTCCGACGCGGTGGGGCAGGGCGGTCCGACAGGAGGAAGCAATTTCAGGGGAAAAAGCCTAGGCGGGTAGGGTTTCTGAGCTTGAAGAAGGAAGAGGAAAGTCGGTTTATATAGTATCCCGTACGGTTCAACCCGTACCCGACCCGTTTGGGACCCACGGAGGCCCATTTCCGAAATTGGGTAATCTCTAAACTTGGGCTTTAAATTTATTTTAAGTTTGTGGGCTTTTCATTAGCATTTGGGCTTATGTTAATTCAAGATTTAGTAATTTAAAACTTAAATTACTAAAAATCATAAAATCAAATTTAAGGCAAGATAGATTAATCAACCACTTTTCATCCATGTTCAATTTCTTAAATGTTGATTAATGACCTGTTCATTTGAGAAGAAAAGAAAATTGACACCAGTGATGGAATAATCGGTTGAAATGTTGACAAAGTTTGCCCATTTTAATCCGAATTTCCTAGGCTTGGGGCATTAATTTGGGGATCTTACCAATCAAGTGGAAGGTGCCTAAATAATTCTCCTCGTATAAATATTTGGGTAAAATGTGATTAAACCAGAATTCATGCATCATATGCACAGTTAAAGCTTTAATCCAGTGTGATTAAGGGAAGCTAAGGAAGTAAAAGCAGTTAGAGAACTTAATTCAGGGAAATTAAGTAAAAGCAGTTAAAGAACTTAATTCAGGGTAATTAAGTAAACACAGACAAAGAACTTAATTCGGGGTAATTAAGTAAAAGCAGTCAGAGAACTTAATTCAGGGAAATTAAGTAAAAGCAGTTCAAGAACTTAATTCAGGGTAATTAAGTAAAAGCAGTCAGAAAACTTAATTAAGGGTAATTATTTAAGTAAACACAGTCAAAGAACTTAATTCAGGGTAATTAACTAAACAGGTAATTAAGTAAACACAGTCAGAGAACTTAATTCAGGGTAATTAAGTAAACACAGTCAGAGAACTTAATTCAGGGTAATTAACTAAACACAGTCAGAAAACTTAATTCAGGGTAATTAAGTAAACACAGTCAAAGAACTTAATTCAGGGTAATTAAGTAAGCACAGTAAAAGAACTTAATTCAGGGTAATTAAGTAAACACATTCAGAGAACTTAATTCAGGGTAATTAAGTAAGCACAGTCAGAGAACTTAATTCAAGATAATTAAGTAAACACAGTTAGGGAACTTAATTCAGGGTAATTAAGTAAACACAGTAAAAGAACTTAATTCAGGGTAATTAAGTAAAAACATTCAGAGAACTTAATTCAGGGTAATTAAGTAAACACAGTCAAAGAACTTAATTCAAGGTAATTAAGTAAACACAGTCAGAGGACTTAATTCAGAGAAATAAGTAAAGTAAGCACATGCTTAATTTCAAGGAAGGAAATTAGGTAAAGACAAGCACAGACTTAATTCAGGGTAATTAAGTAAAGTAAGCACAGGCTTAATTTCAAGGAAGGAAATTAGGTAAAGGCAAGCATAAACTTAATTCAGGGTAATTAAGTAAAGTAAGCACAGGCTTACTTTCAAGAAAGGAAATTAGGTAAAGACAAGCAAAAACTTAATTCAGGGTAATTAAGTAATGTAAGCACATGCTTAATTTCAAGGAAGGAAATTAGGTAAAGGCAAGCACAGACTTAATTCAGGGTAATTAAGTAAAATTAGCAAAGACTTAATTTCACAAGAATTAAGTAAAGTCAGCAAAGACTTAATCCAAAGATGATTAAGTAAGATTAGACAAAGAACTTAATTTCAAGGAGGGAAATTAAGTAGAGTAAAGGACTTGATTCCAAGGAAGGAAATTAAGTAGAGTAAACGACTTAATTTCAAGGAAGGAAATTAAGTAGAGGACTTGATTCCAAGGAAGGGAATTAAGTAGAGTTAAGGACTTAATTTCAGGGAAGGAAATTAAGTCAAGTCAGGGACTTAATTCAGGGTAATTAAGTCAAGTTAAGGACTTAATTCAGGGTAATTAAGTAGCGTCAATAAAAGACTTAATTCAGGGTAATTAAGTGGAGTCAATAAAGAACTTAATCTAAAAAAGAGATTAAGCAAAACAATAAAAGGGCTTGATTTATAAAAATTGAGTCAATAAAAGAAGGGAATAATGAGACGACTTAAGAGAATTAATTCAAAATAAAAGGCATAGTAACATCGGCCTAATCCGGATAGTTAAGTAAAAACAAGATAACAATTTGGGCCAAATAGAGAACAAATAGAGGTCGATTATAACTCGTTTAAGATAGACTAAGAATGATAGTATCAGACATGAATAGACTTAAGAATAGAAGCAACTAACGGTAGAGACCAATAGTTAATCCTAGACCAGTCAATGCCGTCGTTTCGACGGGCGTCGTGGGGGTGCTAATCCTTCCCCACGCGTACCCGACTCCCGAACCATAGACTCTGGTTAAGCAGACATTATTAGGTTTAGTATTACCTAATTAGGTTAATATTAGACTTAATAATCGGATAGGTGGCTAATCACACCTAAGTAAAAAAGATTAGTGGCGACTCCCCGTAAGAACCGTAACAGCAGTTTTCCCGCCAAGCCGCACGTTGCGACAGCTTGGCGACTCCACTGGGGACAAAGTCAGAGAGTCAAACTGAACACTGGTTTAGATTTAACTAGGGTCTCATAATTGGTTGTGTTATTTACTTTTCTTGCTTATCCATGTCTATATGTTTTATTTTGCATACATGTCATTAATGGCTTCATTCATACTTTGTATATATTCTGCTTAACCCCTTATCTGCTTTGTTTTCATTGGGGGTAGTTTAGTAAGTTTAGGTTGAGATAGGTCAACAAGGTTTGTTTGTTCCTTCACACGTGCACTAAGTAACTTGCATTTGCATTGCATGAGCTTACACCGGAGCTCTAACCCTTTTAGGAGGAGGCAAGTAGCTAGCCCTCGTGTGACGATAGTCACCATGCGGGTTTGTAGTGAACACCTCCACTCAGACTTAATCCTTTCCAGTGAGCCTATAGTGGGTGAGGATTGGAGGCCTTACTAGCCTGAAACGGGCGACAGTAAGGACAGTGTGGGAACCTTTAGATCCAGTATAAAGCCTCACCCAGCATGCCTTAAGTGATATCCAGCCTAAGTAGAGCCGATCCCGTGAGGATAAACCTTGGTACATAAAAGGAACATTTCTTACCTTTACTCTTTTTCTATCATGAACCGTAGAAGAGGGTAATTGCATTACCCTAATAAGTGGACTCCCTGCCCATAAGAGCTCAATGCTCGAGTTTTCAAAAATTGGAAAATTCTTTTGATATTCCAAGGGCACTCGTATTTCATTTCTTTAAATAAGTACTTTTTCTAATGATACTAACAAGATTCATGGTGTCTTGTGAATTTTTCTTTCTTGCATTTTTCTTGGCAGTGCATGAAAGATTGATTCATCACTCGAGGTTGAGTTACGAGTTTCTTATCAAAAAGTCTAGAGAAGCAGCCAATCGTCTTGTATCAAGCTCGGGAATGATCAGTCAAGCGTAAAAAACCCATCAGTGGAATTTTGGTCAAAGGTGTCAGACATGACACCAGAGCCACGCTAGCTTATGGGATGGCCATTTCTCCTAAAATGCTCATACGAAGCCATCAAGAGGGGCACCAATCCTATTCCAGCTTATATAGCAGAAACCGTTAGGTCCCTTAACCACTACTGTTTGAAAAGAGGGAAGAGAATTCAAGGAAAAGGGCCCAAACGCTCCAGAGGACACTCATGCAGACGGTTTCAGTGCGGAAGTTTGGAAGAACCATAGGTTGCATTGCGCATTCACATGCATTTCACATCTTCACAAGCACAATCGAGCATGCATATTCATGCATTTGTTCAAATTAACACAGTTTGCCATGTTATGCATGCATATTAAACTGGCATTTTGCATTTTCGTGCATATGTTCAAGAGTTGTCAATTATTCAAGTTATCCACTTATATATATGCTCACGCATACATTATGCAATCGCTTATATATCATGCATCCATCATTGATCGAGCTCAAATTATGCATATTTTTATGGCTATTTTTCTATACTTTTTACCACGTTTATACACATTTTTACCTTATTTTCTAAGTATTTGTGTTTTTAGTCTTTATGAGATGTGAAATTGAGAATTCGCTTATTTTCACTACTTTTGGAGCTATTTTGATTACTTTTTACACAGATATTAGCAAAGTAATTTTGAGTAAAGATTTGGAGATGCAAAGTTCGTGTTTGAAGATTTCTTGAAGATAATTTGAAGATTTGAAGATCATTGAAGAATTATTTCAAGGAACAAGAATTGAAGATTGGAGCTTAAAATTGCCAAGGATTGAAGGCAAACCCATAAGAAGCCCTGAAGCTAAGGATTTTTGGATAATTTATATGGGAATATACTTAACCCATATAAACCTATAATTGGAGTTAAAATCCAAATTTGTAGGCCTAATATCCAAAAGAATATCCAAATCCCGCATTAATCCCATAGATTTGCGATATAAGCCCAGTTTCAGCGCAGTCTTGGTAGAAAGGGCATAACTTTCTGCTCAGATGTCCGTTTTAAGCCTATGAGTAGCCGTTGGAAAGCTAACTCCAAGCTCTAGAACTTTCCTTTGAAGTCCGAAGCCCAATTCTGCTGTTTTCAAGCCCGAATCGGCCGGTGAAGTTTCTGCAGAAATCCAGAAAATTCCAGAATCCTATTCTAACTTGGATTCTACTCTAGGATGATATCTAATCCAACTTGGAGTCTAAGTCAGCCCTAAACCGCCCTATCTAAGTTCCTCCACTATAAATAGCCACCTTAGGACTAGATTTTAGATGTAATTTTATTCTTCATAAGTTATATTGTTTAGTTGAAGATTTGGAGGAGAAAAAACCTAGGAGCCGCCGCCCTCTTCTCTTCCTTGTCCATAGATAAGTTTTCTTCTTATATGTGGATGCTCACTCAATTTATGAGTGAGTAATCTCTTTCTTTTCTCCAATGTAGAATTTAATTGATCTCTTGACTAATTCCATGGTGAGATTTTGTGCTTTTATATGAGAATTTATTTGAGTATTTCTTGGATCTCTGTATGAATTCTATGTTGCTTGTTTTGATTGACTGGGTCGACACTTTCATGATAAATTGAGTTAGCATTAGCTAGATTAAGTTGTGAATTAATCACTCCAGCTTAATTTTATGTAGCAATTGGATGTGAATTAATCCTCCGTCCATGAGAGAAAAGAATCAATGGGCGAGAAATTTCTCATTCTGCTTGTTATTAAATTACTTGTTCTTCATGCTTTATTCCAAAGTGATCTCTAAGCCCTAAGAAAGTAATTGATTGCTGAAAGAGTAAAAGGAATAGATTGACTTTAATCGATAATCTAATCTAATTAAGGTAATTTAGGTTAAGTCTGATAGGATATTCAAGGTTCTCATAATCTTTAGATATCAATGATCCATGTTATTGTTGTCAAGAGGGATATTAATTCTATGTTGGAGGTTTCTATTTAATTGATTTTCTCATAATATTCACTGCTTTTGATTAATTGTTTTCTTTAATTTTCTTGATTGCTCTCTTAGTTAATTTACTTTTAGTTAGATTTAATTTTAATTCCTCTTTAAATTTTCTTTATTAATTTGTTTTGTTTGAGAAAAGGAAGAGCCGATCTCTCTGTGGGTTCGACCCCTACTTGCCCTAGCTAGTTTAGTTAGTAATTGTTGGGATAATTATTTTTATGATTGCTGACGACCGATCATAAATTTTGGCGCCGTTGCCGGGGAGATTGTGTTTAATTTTCTTTTTCTCTTATTTTATTTTCTATTAGATTTGCACTTGATCATCTTTGTTTTGCAGAATAGACTCAATGGAGCAATCACAAACGTTACGAGAGTTGAATTTCAACTGTGAATTGCCGCCCCTTTGTATTGACTATCCAGCCATGGATATGTCTTACAAATTGAAGCCAGGAGTAATCCGTATGTTGCCGATTTTTCTAGGAGAACATCATGAGAATCCTCATGAACATCTGCAAAGTTTCTCCCTGAAGTGTGCTACAATCACTGGGATGCCTGAAGAGGACTTGAAACTTCGAACTTTTCTTGTCA
>AWWV01006259.1:0-39833 GCA_001974805.1 Corchorus capsularis
TGCAATTCTGAAATTGGACCAAGCGAAGAGCAACTCAATCTTCTTCTCAATGTGAACCAAATTTTGTTGATTTTGTGTTTGTTTAATTCTGAAATTGGATATGTTGATTTTGTGTTTGTTTATTTTGATTTTGTGTTTGTTTAATTGCTGGCCGACGATTTATATTTATAAAGGAATTTTTTATTTTTTTCTCTCAAAAATCCATGTCATTTCGTTTGTTAGCCACGTGTCAGTCCTTTTAGCCACGTGTCAACCTCACTCTCCTTTAACAGTGCGTGTTGCACACTGCCTAATTTCCGTCAAAAAAGCCCCCGAATTGAGCAGCCCCGAAAACGTTTGGCCCCATTTTGTTGCAATTGAAACATTTGGCCCCAAATCGAGCATCGCGGCAAACGTTTGACCCCAAATTGAGCATTTAGCCCCCTGTGGAGTAAACGTTGCAAACCTTGAATAAATACTTAAAATACTCTAAAAAGTTTAAGTTGCCATTGCCTTCGATTAGTCTAGGGAGATAGAAAGTGACTATCTCTTTATCGCTCGGATCAAACACATATCCAGGCGGCAACATTTTTTTTTTTGAGTAAGAAGAAAGAGAGACCTAGGTAAAAGTCGAAAAGAAGAACGGAATTTCAGAAAATATATAGTAAACAGAAAGCACGAATTCTCAATAGAAAAAATAGCAAAGGTAATTTAGACTTATTAGTTAAGCTATAATGCAACAAATCCGTAGCTCTCTATATATATGATGCAACACATTATTTAATTGCATTTGGATTAGTATTAGGATAAGGGTTTCCTCACTTTGTTTCGAATTAGGAATTATTATTAAGATATAAGTTCTACTTTTTTTTAAAATAGATTATAAAATCTTTAATTTAAACATATTTAAATAATATATAGTAGGAATTTATATTAATATATATAGTATATTAAATGTAGTCTCCATCCCCGTCCCCGTGGGGATCCGACGGGGACGGGGATTCCCCGTACCCGAATATTACAATTAATTTTTTAAGCAAAATTAGTAAATAATTTATTTGTTAGTATATATTATTATTTATTAGTAAAACATATGTGACTTAGTAATTCTTTTATTTAACATATATATTAATATTCTTGTTTTGTTGTAAAGAAAAACATATATATTAATATATATATCTATATATATATATATATACATAGTATATATATTTTATGTAGAAAAAAGATAGTATATATATTTCGGGGCCGGGTCCGGGGCGGGGGGACCATTCCCCGTCCCCGTCCCTTTACCCGTCGGGGAATGAAAAACAATCCCCGTCCCCGTCCCCGTTCCCCGAAAATGCTCCCCATCCCCGCCCCCGTCGGGGCGGGGAATCGGGTTCCCCACCGAGTTCGGGACCCATTGACATTCCTAGTTATGAAGATGATTGCTTTTTTTTTTTTCCCTTTTTTCTCATCTTTAAAATTTCCCACTTCCCCATTAATTAAATTGTTTTTCTTTTGTTGCTTTACTGAGGTTAAATTATCAATAATTCTGATTCTGCACCATATGGTAAGGCTGAATAGGCTCAGTAATTCAATATTAATTATTGCCTTTTATAGAGATAAAATTTATTCTAATTTGTGAAATTAATTTATCTCTTCTTGTATATAATATATATATTTGAATTGCTACCAATGTTTATTCTCTATTACAAAGGAGGCTTTAGATGTAATCTGGCTTATTGTAAGTGACTCCACCATAAAAAACTTACATGGCAACACTTTTTTTTTCTCAATATTAGTTGATATATAAGTAAAATTAAATATTAACCATATTGATTTCAGATTTTAAAACTATGCATGCCAAATTATTAATAATAGAAATAAAAATTGTGATTGTTTACAGGGTTTAGCCAAAGTTTATATCAAGACAGAAGAAGGCTTACGAAACTGTTATTCAGACCTTGTGGAGGAGACTGGAGAGGTCCAGTATTTGATAAGAACATTGTTAACAGACTTCAGTCTAGGTTCTGGTACGCATGTCTGAAATTTAACAAGTAGCTTGTTCTGGATAAATTAATGTTTGATTTGTTTTTCTCATTGGATGTAAAATTCTTGCGTTAGAAAATAGTGTATCAATAAAGAGGTTTTTCATGTACTTATGAAAATCTTTCTGAATTTTGTTTTGATCGTATATACAAGAATAGTACTAATAAAGCAATTTGTTTATAGGCTTTAGTAAAATAATTAAACTGATCTTGGAACTTGACTTCTCATCACTTGCTTATTGAACAAGCTGATTTGTTACCAAATACATGCCTAATTTGTTGCTGCTGCTACAATTTGATTTCTATAATAAGATGATCGTAAAGCCGGCTTGATTGTCAACGGTCTTTCATTAGAAACTTGATGCTAGTTTCAAGTATGAGTAATTTGTAAATTGATTGGTCAGATTTGTATGTTGACAGCTTGAAACTTCCATTGAAAAATGGAAAAACTCTAGGGTCTAGGCCTTGTATTAGTTGGCAGCTCTATGTGTCGTAACAAGCAATGAAGCGACTCTTGTAAATATTGAAATTTCCAGCTCATTTGGTTTCTGGGACTTAATTGGGGATACCAGTCCTTCCTCAATAAAATTCAAGCATTTGCAATGTTTAGATCCAAGTATGAACACCTTGATAGAGTTGGACTATTTTGAGGTGCTAGCATGCAATTTAATTTTGAAGCTTAAGCCTGGATGGTCCTCAAGTTATGGCTGACCTAGTGACTTGAAGAATCATACTCCACTCCATGGTATTGCCATTATGCTTCCTTAAACGAGAGAATTATATCCGTGGTTATTCTGATTGAATAACTATGCACATATTAAAGCTACTAGTTTTTTGACTCGCGCTTCGCTGCGGGGTTGGAAATTTTATAAAGGGATCTTTGTGAATCTCTGTTAATCGAACATATGATAAAGAATAATATGAAATTAAATAGATTATCAATCGAAATCACAAAATTTCAAAAGTATTTTTTAGAATTGAAACATGAAAATTAGCTTTTGAGTCTTTCATGAAAATTGTAGATTATAAAATTACTTTTCAATAGACACCTAAATTACCTTAATTAGACAAATAGAACAAAGAAAATAAAAATAAATGAAGTGTTAAATCGAGTAAAATAAAATTTGTAAAGGACTAAATAACATAAAATATAAAATAGAAAAGTATGAGCTTCATTTGATAATTAATTCAAATAAGAAAATATTACTTAATGGATATCTTGAAACATAAAAATTCCCTTTTACACCCTTCGTAAGATTACGTAGATGACATTGTGGTGAAGTCAAAGAAAGCAGCCGACCACCTCACTGACTTAAGAAAGGTGTTTAAACGTTGTAGAAAGTACAATCTTCGTATGAACCCTTTGAAATGTGCTTTTGGAGTGACGTCAGGTAAATTCCTTGGGTTTGTAGTCCATCGAAAAGGTATTGATGTCGATCTAGCAAAGGTGAAAGCCATAAAAGAGATGACGCCTCCTACATGTCAGAAACAATTGAAGAGCCTATTGGGGAAGGTGTCATATATCAGATGTTTCATCCCTGCACTTGGAAAAATCGTAGCTCCATTTTAAAGCTTGTTGAAGAAGGGAGTTACTTTCACATGGGGAGATTTGCAACAGAAGGCCTTTGAAAAAGTGAAAGACATTTTGACTGCTCCAGCTACCATGACACGTCTTGTCAAAGGACAACCAATGATGTTGTACTTGACTTCTACTAATGAATCGATAGGAGGACTGTTAGTGCAGGAGATGGAAGGCGTGGAAAAGCCTGTTTACTACATAACTAGATGCTTGCATGACAATGAGTTAAATTACTCACCTATGGAGAAACATTGTCTGTCACTTGTTGATGTTACACGGAAGCTCCATCATTACTTACTGGCGCATAAACTCATAGTGGTCACCAGGTCTGATCCAATCAAATACTTGCCATAAACCAGCCATGGCGGGACGAGCATCAAGATGGTTTTTGATGTTGGCAGAATTTGATATTTCCGTCATGCAGCCCAAGGCAGTGAAGTCTCAAGCATTATCTGATTTGTTGCTGGAGCAGTCCTTTGAAATCGCTCCATGAAGAAATTTTGCCAGATGATTTGCCAGGAGAAGTACATACGGAAGTTTGTCATATAGAGCCACCTTGTGGAGAATGGCAACTATTCTTTGATGGATCTTCCACCACTAGTGGAGGTGGCGCAGGAATTGTTTTAATTCCACCAAAGGCACGGCGTGAACATGAAGAAGTTTGTCTTTGGCGTTTAAGTTGGATTTTCCTTGCACCAATAACCAAGCTGAATATGAGACTTTGGTGTTGGGATTGCATGCAGAAAGAATTATTGGCGTAGATGAGTTGTGTATTATTGGAGACTCCAACTTAGTGGTGAAACAAACAAATGGTGAATTTTCATTGGAAGAGCCAACATTAGCACCATATCGAGATTTGGTACGCTCCTTCCTCGACAAATTCCAATCGGTGAGATGCGAGCATAGTGCTAGATCTTCCAACAGGTATGCAGATGCCTTAGCTACTCTAGCTTCCAAGACTAATATGCCAGATGGAGAGCAGATAATACCATTGACGGTGAAATGATGGTCGATCCCTTCACCACATGCATCATGGATGGAGACTCCCAAAGATGAGGAGGAAGAAGATTGGCGTGAACTTATCATCCAACAGCTTGGTGATGCAAATTCTAATTTGCTCACTTCTCTTAAAAAATATGTTTTAATTCACGGCACTTTATATCATAGAGGAGCAAACGAGGTGTTGGCAAGATGTGTGTCTAACAAAGAAGCAGATAACAGGTTGAAAGCAGCACATCGACAATGGTGCGGACAGGAAGGGCCACCCTTGTATAGAACATTGCAAAGAGCAGGGTATTATTGGCCGACCATGATGAAAGACGCCACTCATATGTAGAGCCTATGTGCTAAATGATCTGAACCCCCTGATGTCCAAGAGTGTCATTTCGTTGGAAGTGTAGGAGATCAGCGTAGACCATATATTGATTTCCTTCAGAATGGAGTATTGCCAACAAATTATCAAGATGCAAGAAAGATAAAAAGACTAGCGGAATGTTTCTTTCTCAAAGGCAATGAGTTGTTTCGAACCTCATTTGCGGGAACGCCTCTTAAATGTGTCTCACCTGCTGACGTGACTACTTTGTTGGAGATGTGCATGGAGGAGCTAGTGGAGAGCATGAAGGAGGACTCGGATTGTACAAGAAGTTGTTGGATTTGGGATACTATTGGCCACCTTTGGAGACAGATGCGTTGAATCATGCTAGAAAGTGTCATCGATGCCAGATATATGGAAACGTCATTCATGCTCCAGCCGTAGAACTTCATAGTGTTACAACTCCATGGCCCTTTCATACATGGGTGTTTGATTTAATTGGACCCATTAGTCCACCTTTCAGAGGTTACAAATGGATCTTGGCTGCAACAGAGTGTTTCACGAAATGGGTGGAAGCAATTCCCTTAAAAAAAGCAACGGGGGCAGCTGTGGCAAATTTTATCAAGGAGAATATCATATGCAGATTTGGTATTCTTGGGCGTATTATTTCTGACAATGGAACTCCCTTCACCAATTCACATATGACAAAGTTTCTGGCTCTCTATGATGTAGACCATGTGAAGTCAACACCATACTATCCACAAGGGAATGGACAAACGGAAGCTACTAATAAGACTCTGCTAAGAGTACTTAGCAAAATGGTCCATGATGATCCAAAGATTTGGCATAGGGCATTACCAGTGGCGTTATGGGCTTACAGGACTTCCGAGCGAGGACCTACAAGAGCAACGCCATTTTCCTTAGTTTATGGGACGGAGTCTGTTGTCCCATCGGAAATACTCGTTCCTTCAGCAAGGATGGCTTTGGATGCTGGACTTACTCATGAGCAAGCGAGAAGTTTGGAGTTGGAAGCAGTGGAGGAAAAGAGAGATAAAGCCCACACGAATTTGATTGGGTATCAACGGAGAGTGTGTAGGGCATATGACAAATTGGTACGGAGAAGAAATTTTGATGTTGGAGACCTAGTGCTATGTGCTGCGGAAAATGTAAGAAGGGGAATTTCTACTTCCAATAAATTTAGTCCCAAGTGGGAAGGTCCTTACATTGTTCACGAGGTGCATGATAGCGGCTACTACACATTGATGAATCCAGGAAACAACAATGCCATCACCTCTCCCATTAATTTCCAATACATCAAGAAGTATCATGTATGAAACTTTTTTTCTTGTTTCCTTCATTTACCTCAATTTACCTTGTTACACCATTTTATCCCATTTGAATCATGTTCTATGAATTCACACCATTTTATCCCATTTGGATCATGTTCTATAAATTCTCACAATTATCTATTGTACCTTTCATTTCATATCAATAAAATTCAACCACATATTCACCAAGATTGTCTCAATTTTCTTATTTGATATATACTTCAATATGGCATGCATTGCCATACATCTCTTTCCAGCCTATGGAGCTTTTTCATTTTTGAAAAAAAAATATGTATATATAGCCTCTGGAGCTAAAAAAAATGCAAGGAGTGTTGCACCTTAGAGTTTTAGTTGCATCTCAGAGAGTATTTCCTGAGTGTTGCACTTTAAACTTGGGTCGCACCTCAAGAAGATATTGTTTTTAAAATTGCAAGAAGCGTTGCACCTTAGAGTTTTAGTTGCATCTTAGAGAGTATTTCCTGAGTATTGCACTTTAAACTTGGGTCACATCTCAAGAAAATATTGTTTTTAAAATTGTAAGAAACGTTGCACCTTAGAGTTTTAGTTGCATCTCAGAGAGTATTTCCTGAGTGTTACATTTTAAACTTGGGTCGCATCTCAAGAAAATATTGTTTTTAAAATTGCAAGAAGCGTTGCACCTTAGAGTTTTAGTTACATCTCAGAGAGTATTTCCTGAGTGTTGCACTTTAAACTTGGGTCACACCTTAAGAAAATATTGTTTTTAAATTGCAAGAAGCGTTGCACCTTAGAGTTTTAGTTGCATCTCAGAGAGTATTTCCTGAGTGTTGCACTTTAAACTTGGGTCGCACCTGAAGAAAATATTGTTTTCTATCAACGTGATTACAATGAAGAAATTACTTATATTTTCTACTATGAAAGATGTCACCATGCTTGCTCTCAATGTCGAAATGGAAGTGAAGATGATGTTTTCTTTGGAATATTAAATACATCTTTTGATGCGCCCAAGGCTTATCATGGAGGGAATGATGCGCCAAGTACATATCATGGACTTGAAGACAAGCATGGAGAGCATGGAAAGGATGTGCATGGGCTGCAAAGAAGCATGGAGATGCATAAAGATCATGGAGATATTGATAAACATGTTCCAAGCACCAAAAAGATGCTATTCGATTCATTGAAGATGCCGATTGTTGGAGCTGTTTTAAGAGGTCAGGAGAACCCCTATTTGTATTGGTCTTCTGGTGGAGAAGCCATTCCCGCTAGAGCAAGAGCTAAGAAATTCAAGGATACACTATTGGGCCTTGTTCGAAGTCATCTTGATGATTTGAAGACCATTCAAGTTCAATTGAAGAGCTTTTATGATGATTTGAGCAAGAAAACATCAATCAATTACAAGTTCATCACTTTGCTTGCTATTGATTCTAAATGGCCGGATTGACATCGTGGCATAAGCCCATTAACATTAGTTTGCTTTGTGTGGGCTTAATTCTATCTTAGATTAGCTTATTTTTAAGTTTGGATGTTATTTGGGTTGGGCCTTGTTTCACTAAGTCCAATCCTAGTTTAATTATGCTTTTATTTCTTTTTCCTAGTTGGGCTTGGACTAGTTTTTCCCTAGCCCTTATGTTAGGACGAAAATAGGGTTTTTATTTTAGGTTTTTGGTTGAGCCTATAACTATATAAGGGTTCAAATAGCTCTTGTAAAGTTAAGTTAAGTTGATTAATAAAGTTGAGGTTTATTCACCCAATTGATTATCTTAACTTCATTGTTCTAGTTTGAGCATACTTTAGGGTTCTTTAATCTTGTAGAGTCCTAGCAAACAATTAGGTTTTGTGAGCTTAATTGTTTGTGAATCTTGTGATCTTAGGTTGACAATTGCAGGTCTAATTATCCATCTCAAGGCGACGAACGAAGAAGAAGCTTGGTTAGGGAAGAATTGTCGTTATTTCATGCAACTGGAAGTTCCATACGGTGTTGGAGACTTGACATATTTTTTAGGATCGGGCTATAGTCCCTCTGAGTGTCGACTTCTAGCATTAGCTTCCTTGTCTGTACTTTAATCATGCCCTTCAAACACAATCCTTATATATATATATATATATATGTTATAGCAACATATTTTTCTTATATTTGTTTCTTTAATTTGACATCACTTAGAGATATATACACATTCATACTCAGTTCTAATCAGATTTCTTATAATGATGTAAAGTGCTAGATCCTTTTCGACAGCCAAGTGTCTAATCCTTGGGGGTTGCACCTTAAAACCGACAATTAAAGTGAGATCTCTGTTTAAAGAAAACGAAATTAACCTTAACATGCCTCATGGCTGCTACCTTCAGTTAACCAAAAGAGACTTATCATCAGTACAATTATGGAGAAGAAAGAGGGGAAACCATCTAAGTAAAATAAAAGAAAACATACCAGGAAGAGAAAAATGGAGATTGATGAAATTGCAAAATACAGTGAGCAGGGGGTTCATATTTATAGTCATTAGAAGGGGGGTAGGTGGAATTAAGAAGCTGGGTAAGGGTTTGCACATGAAGATAAGATTTGGCTATATGAGAAGGGACGCGTTGAAGCAAAATCCGAGGCATTGAAGGTATTAATGAGTCTACCGGTTTGACTCAAAGCACCATGCTAGTTGAATAACTTGCACAATCTAAACTCTTATACGATAAGAACAACATACCTAGGATAAGAGCCCTTTAACACCCAACAAAATAAAAAATCAACCAAGGCAGGCAGTTCCACCAATCGAAATCAAGAGCTAAAAACATAAATAATATGAGGGAATTTAAAAATAAATAATATCAGCAAATATTATAAATTATTATAGCATAAGGAGGGGGGGGGGTGTGCTGTCAACGTGGCATAGCTAAATGAGCTTCAAAGTTTCTAACTTTAATTGATAGGTTTAGATCTTCTCCTTCCCTTTTCCCTACCACTATTTTCAAAAGTAATGGTTTAGAGTGTTGAAGAATAATAAAGGCGAGCTGTTGGATAGTTAACGTAGTATCAAGTTTCTAAGTATTTTCAAATCCTCACTTAATTGCCTTAATTAATCTAGTTGTTATTCATCTTAATCCCTCCTTCTCTATCTTGTAAATGCAACTAGCTGTTAGAGTTCATCTATATAAGAACTCTGTCTTTGTAATACAACTAATAAGAAAGAAGTGAGTCTGATGGAACTTACAGTGGATGTAAGCCTTGATTGACGAACCACTTAATTCTTCTTCTTCTCATTTTATCAAACACCTTTGCTACAACCTTTTTATCTGCAAACAACAACATGGTATCAGAGCAGGTTAACCAAAATTTAAACCTTAGATTCACTACTATTCTTCTCTCGGGAAGCAATTACATCACCTGGTCATGAGCTGCAACATTGGCTCTTGGAGGTCGATCTAAACTTGGATTCATCACTGGAAATAAGGCTCCACCAGATGATGATGATGACAAATATGAAGAATGGCTATGTCAAGATCAACGAGTCATGTCTTTGGTGCTCGATTCAATGGATCCGAATCTTGCTGAAATTTTCGCCTTCAAGGAGACCTCAAAGGAACTATGAGATGCTATCAAAGAGATGTACAACCAATAGAAAAACCTATCAAGAATCTACCAACTAAAAAGGGAAATTTCAAAAATCAAACAAGATGACAAATCCTCCTTGGAGTACCTTGCAACCCTGAAGGGAAAGTGGGATGAGCTAAATCAGTATAGGTCACCTACCAATGATCCTGTGATCATTCAACAAAGAGCTGATGAAGACAATGTCATGAAGCTTCTAGCAAACCAGAATATGATCCCATCAGATCACAGATTCTCATGAAAGACAAACTGCCTTCCATCAATGAAGTAAGTGCAATTATACAGTAAGAAGAAAGCATGAGAAAAGGTACCAAAACAGAGGTCAAACTTATTCCTGAAACTGTTGAAAGCTTAGCAATTTTATCTCAAGCTGAATATGGAAGCAAAAATGAAGGCAGGAGTTATAACTATAAAAAATGGAAAAATAAAGGGAAGCTTAGATGTGAGCACTGTCAAGGCTTGGGTTATGTCAAAGAAAAATTTTGGATTATTCATCCTCATTTAAAACCAAAGGAGCTCAAAAGAGAATGGGAAAAGCCTTCAGCACATGCTGCAGTTACTGATGACAAAAGCCTAGTGCAGAATACAAATGAAGACTCAAATTTCCATAAGGCAGCTTGCTCAACTCCCCAGTCAACTAAATACTGTCACTGCAATCAACAATTCTGCTGCAACAGGTAAAATTGCATTACTTAGTAATTCTTGCACTATTAAAAAATCTAGTAATGCAAATTGGATCATTGACTCTGGCTTAACTGATAATATTGCTAACAAGAAACATTACATAGAGAATTTGATTAAAAATGCAGATAAATCGATTGTCTCTACTGCTAATGGAACTTTAGTTCCTGTTAAAGGAGCTGGTAAAGTTAAATTCTTCCCTAAAACTGATCAATGTGATGTTTTATTCATGCCGGATTTCTAATGCAATCTTATGTCTATTAGCAGAATCACTAAGGAGTTAAACTGTGATGTTATATTCTCATCAAACTTTGTCAAATTTCAGGACAGAAAAACGAAGAAGATGATTGGTAGAGGCATACAACATAGGGGTCTTTATTTCTTAATTGATAGTGCTCAAGCTTTAACAGCTTACCATAGCTTTCAAAACTTTCAACTTTGGCACAGTAGAATGGGGCATCCATCTAATAAAATTTTGAAGACTTTGAAACCTGAATTAAGCATTCATGATGAAACTTGTGAAATTTGTAGCTTTTCAAAGCAGACTAGACCTTCTTTTAATCTATCTACTTCAGTTTGTGAAGAAAACTTTGCTCTTGTTCATTCTGATATTTGGAGTTCTATTTCTTCTCATAAAGACTTTTCTTACTTTATTTCGTTCATTGATGACAAATATAGATGTTCTTGGGTTTATTTACTTAAACATGAGGCTTTTTCAAAATTTCAAGAGTTTGAAAAATTGATAAAAACTGAATTTAATTGTTTGGAAAATTGACAAATATAGATGGTGTTGGTAATTATAAAAGAAATTTAATTGTTTCTCATTGCTTTCAATTGCATTATTTTAAATTACAGAGGAAGATTGATATCATCGATTGTTTCAGCAATTGTGTAAGTTAAATGGTCGTTTGGCAACGTTTTCGTTTTTTTTTTCGATTTCTATTTTTTAAGAAAACAAAAAACATGTTTGGATATACAAGTTGTTGTGTGTTTTAAAAAACAAAAAACATGTTTGGTTAGAACTATTTGTTGTAAACTACTTTTTTATTATTTCTCTCAAATCTATTCTAATAATTTTTAGTAAAGTCTTATATTTGGCAAAATAAAAAGGCTTTTTATATATAAAATTTCAATGTTACTTAGTTATATTAATAAAAGAACGTAATTATATTCCATTTCAAAAGAAAATTCATAAGTCATTGTCATTATCACCATAAGAGCATTTAAAGTACAAAAATTTATGCATTTTTGATAATTTTCCCACAACTGAGTTGCAATTTCATCTGTGACACGAGCCATTTGTTGCAGTTGACTTGGTGTAACATTAACTTCCACGTAATTCTACGATGTTGATGCTCCTAAGCTTTCATCATCATCAATTATAAGATCATCCCTTCCAAATTCCTCGAACATCAAATCTCTTATTTTATGTGTCCTAATAAAATTATGCACAGTGCAACAGGCAATGACAATATAACACTACATGTGTAAGCTATATGGCGGCATAACTTTTAAAATCGGAAATCGAGCCTTTAGAAGTCCAAAACACCTCTTAATACAATTACGTAAAGATGAGTGTCTATAACTAAAAATCTCTTCTGGACCAGTTGGTTGCCACCCTCTACCTCTATAGTCTCTCAAATGATATCTGTCTCCACAATACGATGATAAGAAACCATGCATATTTGTGTATCCAGAGTCAACAAGATAATATTTTCCTGTAACATGATAAAACTCACATTTAATTTAAATGATTAAATATTAAAAGTAAAAAGTATATCATAATAAGTATTAAAAGCTACATATTGGAGGCATAGGAAAATTGTTTTCTGGATTTTATACGCATTCAAGAAACACTCGAGAATCATTAGCGGTACCTTCCCATCCCACCATCGCATAGGTGAATCGCATATCAAATGAACAAGCACACATAACATTCTGTGTTGGTTCTATTTTTTTCCCATGATAAGATACTTGTTTATCAGCTGGAACACATGCACTAATGTGTTCCATCTATCGCACCAACACATTTCTACTTGCCATTTATAAGAAAATAGTATTAGATATATAAAATGAAATAAACTTTATGATTAAGAATATTAAAAAGAAGTATACTTTAATATCATTAAATATAAAATTTTAAGTAAGTATAGAATTTTAAAAAATTACCTCGAAATAAGGATAATATCTTTGGTAGTGTTGGATTTGAGGAGACACTGTATCCAATGAAATAGGGGGGCATATGATCTGTTTTCCCAAGTGACATATTGCTTTTAAAACCTTCTTCAAATGATGAGAAATCGTTTTTGTTGATTGTCGAAATAGTTCAGCCATCACACGATTTCTTTCATTATGTGCCATTGTGAAGAGAAAAAACTCAACCTGCTCTTCAACTGTAACAAATTTGGAATTTTGAAGCAAGCCCCTTTTTTTCAAAGTATTGCAAAAGTCAATAAATACGTTTGGTTCCATTCTTAGTAAATCATAACACCTACTATCATGTCCATGAAGGATTTCTTGAAGAAATGCATATCCTGACAGTTGAGATACTCTGCAAGGTTGCTTGCATATAAATCGATAATAATATTCTTCAACAGCTAATATCATTAAAAACTCCCCAATCTCATCTTCCTCATCATCAAGTGCTTCCATACAAGAAGCTAACCGAAGAAGATTCTTATCTGTAATCTAATAATCTGTAAAATTAAAAAAATTACAAACAAATATGTAAATAAACTTGTCCAAATGATAATAAATAATTATGAAAGTTTAAACGCAATAAATAAACTTATCCAAATGATAATAAATTTGCAAAGTTAGCCACCAAATCATCCATACAATCAAAGTTGAAACACAATCCTTTTGGCTAAATAGTCTTTTTACCCCCTGAATTTTGGAAATTTAGGCTAGTTTGCCCCTTGAACTAATAATTGTGTCATATTGCCCCCTTAATTTTCAAAATCAAGCCAAATTGCCCATCACGTGACTAACGTTTCTCTCAGCCCTCTGTTAATTGCTGATGATCGGTCGTTGATCAAATCACAAGATAAATTCCCCACAAACCAATAACATATAGATTAACTACTAAGCTAGGGCAAGTAGGGGTCGAATCCACAGGGAAGGTACGAATCAAAGTTAAATCTTACAAAGAAATTCTAACCTAGAAAAGATATTTTTGGATTTTTGAAAATAGATTAATTAAACTAGAAAACAATTAAAGAGAAAATCAAAGATAAAAGCATACTTCTTCTCCTCAAGCAATCCATGAGAGACTTACAAGTTTGGAGGCCGGCTGCCTCCTCCCTCTCCTTGGCGGCACAAAACCTAGAAAAAGGTGATCTATGCGATACAGGGGTTGATTACACCTTGATGTGCTAGGGTTTTAGACTTAAGAGGGTATTTATAGAGGTGGCTTAGGGCTAATTTAGATCTAAACAAACCCTAATGACGTGCTGGGCTGCTTTCCAAGTCTTCAAGCTAGTCCAAATAAGAATTTGAGCTTAATTGGATCAATCCCGCATACCTAGGACAGTTTCTGTCCGCTGACTTCAGGGGCATTTTCGTCCACGAAAACGGCAAAACTGGGCTTCGACCAAAACATAAAAGTTGTAGATCTTGAAGTTAGCTTTCCAACGGCTACTCATACACCTCAAACGGAGCTCTGGATCAAAAGTTATGGTCAAAATACAGAAAGGTCGCCAAATCTGGAAACAAGTGGAGAAGATTCAAAGTGAAGACACGCATGGTGGCATGCTTGGCGCGCGCATGGCTACATCCCGACTCCCCCTGGGCGCCCATGTGGTTGGCTTGTGCGCCCAGGTCGTTGGCCTCAGCACCCATGTCACCAGCGCCCATGTGCTTGCTGGTGGCATGTCTCGACTCCAGCTGGGGGCCCATGTGGTATGCTTGGCGCCCCATGTGGTTTGCCTCGCGACCCATGTCCTTCAGTGCTATGACACATCTTGACATGTTTTCTTGCCTTGAAATTCAACTTTGCTCCTTTGCTTCAAACTCTTGAAAATCAATCTTATGATGATAAAATTGACTCTTCAAGCTCTTCAATCACGAACATATTGGCTCCATTCTTCATCCACAATGTCCTTGGAAAATATTTGTGTAAATAATCATCAAAAAAGGCTCCAAAAAGATACAAAAATGATGATTTTGCACTTTTCTTCAGTTTAACACCTATAAACACAAATATACCAAATATAAGGCATAATCAAGCATAAAATACCCTAAAAGCATAGGAAAATGACCATAAAAAGATGCATAATTTTGGTCCGATCATATTTCCCCCACACTTAAGCTTTGCTAGTTCCTAGCAAACTAAGGTTAATCCTAAGAAAACAAAAAAGGTTAGTCCTAAACTAAACAACATATTGATTCCACTTTCGTAGGTGTACGGTGGCACTTAGCATGTGACACAAGCCTTTAAACCTCTATACGTCTATAAAGGAGGAGTTATAGTCTCATGAGGGTTTACTTAATTAGAACGATACCCACAAACATTATGTAACATTAACTAGAGACATCAAACTTTAGAAAACAAAGTACTTCTAATAAATTAAGAATTTAATCTACATTTTCTAGTCAAATGCAATATAAGTTAGTAAAAATACAAAGACCTTAAGATTCAAATCAATTATGCACAAAATCACTCCAATCAATAATGTAAGTTCTAAGATTAACATACCTTGGATGAATTTGACAAGGAAAACTTACCATAAGCTTGCATTTTCATCAATTTTCAAAGAGAAAGTAATATCATGGATATTGTTCAAAAATTAAGATGGGTTTTAAAAGAAATAGCTCAAAATTTCTAAGCAAGGTTACTAACCTTAGAAGTGTCCATGAATTGGGGCTACTAGCTCCCTTTATTTGAGGTTACTAACACTCATTTTTACAAGAGGGACAATATTTCCGCTTTCCGTGCCTCTTATCCTCTTTCCAAGGGTTATTAACTCCTTTTGTTAAAGAAAAGAGTGACAACAATGGATAAGTTTTTTTCTTTTTTTTTTAAGCAAGAAAATATCTCTTCTCCTCTTAACATGAAAACACTTCTTTTTTTTTAAAAAATTTTTTTAACTACCCTTCATACCCCCAAACTTAGTCTTTGACATATCCATGACATACTTCTATAAATGTACACAAGATTCAACACAAGTTCTAGAAGTAATACACTTGTCAAACCATTTTTGGGTATGAAAAAAACCTTATTAAATCAAAATTTAATAGAGATACAAAACAATTTTTAATTTTCTTCAAAAATTTTGAAAAATTTGTCTCTAATCAATAAGATAGAAAAGAAAATAGGATCTTTCAAATAGACTACTTCTTCCCCCCACACTTAAAAGACACATTGTCCTCAATGTGTGTTGTGCTAGTATTTTGACAAAAAATTTCAAAACATGTTGTTTTGGAAACTTTTGGAAAAATGAAGTGTATAAGTAAGACTCGATCTAGAAAGTGTCGACACAATTTAATAAATCAAGCAAACTTACAACTAGCAATAAATCACAATAAATGGGGTAATCCAATTAATTGAGCACATGCAAGAATTAATTCATCAGGAAAGTCGAAACTTAATCTAAGCAAATTAATCAAACATAGTATCAATCATAGCATCCAAACACATAAGTCTTACATAAGATCCAAATAGAACAAATACAAGTATGAAAATATGCATGCAATGACATGATAAAAATGCAAAACATAAACGAGTTCATAACATATGACATCCTAAGGATAAGAATTAACAGCCTCTCCTTGGTCTCCTTTGACCCATGGAATCACGTAGGGTGTCCTCCATTCTCTCCATGTAAGCCCTCATCTCACTCCTATGTTGTCTCATCTCTCGAACCATAAGTTGTTGAAATTCTCTCATAGGAAGCTCTTGGAAATTTTCTTCATCAACTTCCAAGGATGGTTGTCTTGTTCCTTGTGATTGTTCAAGTCCTTGTGCATAAGTCCTTCTTTGCACATTGTACCAATTTACCACATTGGCAACAACTCTCCTCCTTAAACCCAAATGACTTAAACAATTCACATCAATGACATTGTCTTCATTGTTGAAGCAATACTCACCATCAACTTCAACTCCTTCATTGACCAAAATCTTGCTAATCAACAATGGAAAAACAAATGCCTTATCTTCATGTGAAGAATGAACTACTTCCCACATCCTTGAGAGTAACAACCTAGCCATTGGTATTCCATTACAATGTCCTAGTCCATGGCAAAGCTTGTCTACAACATAGAAGTCTTCAATGCGAAGCTTATGCTTGTTACTACTTCTAGGAATGACATTATGATGCAATAAGTAACACACAAGTCTATCCCTTGGTTCCATGTATTTGACTCTTACCTCCCTACTCTCTTGGTTATCCATACCAAGAGGAATGTCAAACCTCCTTAACGCACCATCCCTTTTCCATGTGCTCTCGGTGGCGGTCCTTTGCTCTCCATTAACATAAGTAAAATAGAACATACTACCCTCATTGTTCAAACCAAGTAAACGGCATAGATATTCCTCATCAACTACAATGTACTTACTTTGACCATTGTGTTGATGGTGTAGGAATAACCATGACGCTCCTTGTCTATGTTGGCGTAAAATTGCTTCACCAAATTTGGATAGTAGTATCCATCTACTTGAAGAAGTGATCCCCAACCTCTATTGACAAATAATTGGCTAACTCCAAGTTCTTGATCAATGTTAGTTGGAAGCACTTTTTCTATAATGAAAGAGTTGTTATACCTTGAATCATACCACTCTTGACATTCACTATCAACAAATATTGGTGGCGGCACACTAAGGTAAGGTTGTATGGTGGTTTCCTCCTCAATTGGTGCGGCTTGAGATGTTGATGCTCTTGCTCTCACTCTTCTTGACATTTTCTCGAACACTTGGTGGGCACTAGGTTACCTTGTAGGGTTTCTTGAAAATTTTTTCTTTAAGATCCAATGTAGCACTCTCCAATGCTCTAAAATGCTTCAATCAACTTCTTAACTATCTCTTATCTCCTTTCTAATCACTCCAAACAAGAATCCAAAGAAAACAACCACTTTCCCAAAATTTGAAAATTTGAAAAATTGATGGATTTGATGGAAAAAGTGTTGGAAAATCAAATGGGTAAGTGTTTAAGGTGATAAAAAGATGAAAGAAATGATTTGTGAGTGATGAAGTAGTGAAATTTGAAAATTAAAGTGAGTGAATATGTGTATGTAGGCAAGAGAAAAGAAAATTGAGTGGGTTTTGGATGAAGGTGGGTGTTGGGTGGTATTTATAGTGTTTGAGATGGGTGGTGGGTTGTGAGTGTTGGGTGAGTACGGCATGGCATGGGTGCATAGCATAGGTGCATGGGTGTTGGCAGCTGCACATGGGTGTACAAGCCTACGGGCTAGGTGCACAGGCAAAGCGCCTGGGCGCCCACCCCGAGTCGGCCTCCAGCGCTTGGCACTTGCTGCTGGGCGCTGGGGCTTTCCAGTTGGGTGCCCAGGCTTACGGCATGGGGCCCCAGCTGGAGTCGGGCTTGGTCCCTTTTTGCTCTAATTTTGCAATTTTTGCTACCAAACTCAATTCCAACTTCAACTCAATTGGCATCCAAAAACCTTATAAATTTCCCAATTTCTTCAATCCAAAAACACTTGATTTTCACCAAAAAATTCCACTTGATAACCATCAAAAGATTAACCTTATGTTCTTATCACTTAAGAGTCTATATGTATGAGATGCATGAGATAATTATACAATGATAATATGCATGGAAAAAAAATTCAATTCAAGAAAATTAATTGATACATCAATCATCAATCAAACATAGGAAATTAAATGAGATTAGAGTTCAAGAAAGCTTCTCTATTTTTGCAAAATGTATGCTCCAATGCTCTTGATGTTTGCTTCCTTTCCTTGTCTCCATTGCTTGATCGATTCCCTTGAGTTGAAAATGCAAAATGACCTATAACTAAGAAAAAGAAAATTTAAAAGAAAAAGATAGATGTTAGTGTATTGGGTTGCCTCCCAATTAGCGCCTTCATTTAATGTCTTTGGCTAGACATCCTCGTGGACTATTCTCCATTAGTGAAGGAACATTGAGTGTGCTCCTTCAAAAGTTCCACGGTGATGTTGAGAGTGTCACTCATGGCTTTGAAAAGTTCAATTATGGCTCCATCAATTTTGAGTAACTTCTCTCGAGCTTCCTTCAATTCCTTGTTGACATCTTCACGCGTGTTGTTGGAAATTTTGCCTCTTTCTCCAAGCTTCTCTTTGTTTTTCTTCTTGATCCAACTTGGAGGTGCAATTGCTTGAGTCAATGCTTCCAATGCTTCATATGCGTCCTTCACAGTCCTATCGAACAAGGGTATGTTGTTGATGTTATCCACAAGAAGTTGATCATCGACTTCTAAGCCTTGATAGAAGCACTCGATCAAAACTTGTTGTGAAATGTCATGTTGAGGGTAATCGGCACAAAGTTTCTTGAATCTCTCCCAAGCTAGGTGGAAATTCTCATCTTTGCGTTGTCGAAAAGTTGTAATCCTTTGCCTCCCCTTTGAAAGTTGCTCACTTGTCATGGTTGAAGATGTTGTACCTAACTCTTTCTTTACCCACTTTTCCACTACACAAACAAAATCATTAGTTTTCAAAGATAAATTTGATGAAAGTTTGGGATGAATTACATCACCATCAAACTCCATCGTCAATGAGCCATCAAAAACATCGATTTTGGTGTGAGAAGTCCTTAGGAAAGGCCTTCCTAATAAAAGAGGGCATTGATCATTTGTAATTTCTCCTTCCATTTCCATAACAAAAATATCAATAGGAAAAATTAAATGTTGTACTTTAATCAAAATGTTCTTTAGCACACCTTTGGGATGTACCAAAGATCCATCGGCCAATTGAAGAACAACATCGGTGTATTTTAAAGGACCAATTTTTAAAGTTTGATAGAAAGAATAAGGCATAACACTTAAAGATGCTCCTAAGTCAAGCATAGCATTATCAATGATAGTATTTCCAATTGAACAAGTAATTGAAAACATACCAGGATCCTTGCATTTTGGTGGTAAATGTCTTTGCAAAACAGCAGAAACTGTTGCTCCAACATTAAACTTACCTTGCAACATTTTCTTGTTTGTACAAAATTGCTTAAGAAGCCTTACATACCTCGGTACTTGTTGAATTGCATCAAGAAGTGGGATGTTGACCTCGACCTTTCGAAAGATATCCAAGATGTCTTGATCTTCATTTTCTTTCATTGATTTCCTTGGCTCGGTTGGAAAAGGTTCCTTCTTTGAATCCAATTTGGGCTTGACCACAGAAGTTTCCTTGGCTTCTCCATAATCCTTGACGAATTCGAGAATAATGGGTTCATCATCTTCAATCTTGATCTCCTTTGCTAGCACATGCAATTCTTCTTCTTTCTTGCTTGTTCCTTCATCCATTGTAGACTTAGTTGGATATGGTTCTTCCAACTCCTTTCCACTTCCCAAGGTAATAGCATTCACATTTTCCTTAGGAGACACTTTTGATTGAGATGGGATCTTGTTTTGGCCTTGTGCTTTGGGCTCGCTCACATCACTTGCCAATTGACCTAATTGCTTCTTGATGATCTCCATGGTCTCTCTCATTTGTTGCATTCCCTCAGAATAGTGTGAAGATTGCCTTGGATAGTTGTTTGGCCTTGCTTGGTAAGCACCTTGGTTCCCATAAGAATTGTAGCTTCTTGGAAATGGCTCTTGCTTCCTTTGAAATCCCTCTTGCATTCCTAAAGCATTGACTTCTTCCACATCATCTCCGATCAAACTAGGGCACTTATCCGTGTGATGTCCTAATGAACAAATCCCACAAACCTTTTGCACACTTGATAAGTTCGATTTGACCAAATCAGTGAGCAAAGCGATTTGTTGATTTGCCTCTTCAATTCGTTGCTCCAATGTAGAGGAATGGGTTGAGACTTCATTGATCTTCCTAATGTTTCCATCTCTTTGTGCACAATTCTCTCGAGTACCAAATTGTTGTGTGGGCGGCCATGTTATCGATCAAAGTCCAAGCATTGGTGGGAGTCTTGTCAATGAAAGCCCCTCAACTTGCAGAATCTATGGAAGATCTATCAAATGGGAGTAAACCTTCATAGAAATACTGAATAAGCAATTGTTGAGGAATCTGATGATTTGGACAACTTGAGCACAACCTCTTGAAACGTTCCCAAAACTCGTACATAGTCTCGCCTTGGGATTGCTTAATTCCACTTATCTCCTTTCGAATGCTTGAGGCTTTATGAACAGGAAAGAATTTTTCCAAAAACAACTTCTTAAGGCTCGTCCAAGAAGTGATTGAACCACAAGGCATGTAGTACAACCAATCCTTTGCACGATCCATAAGCGTAAAAGGAAAAGTTCTAAGTTTAAATTGCTCCTCAGAGATACCTTGCATCTTCATGGATGAACAAACAATTTGAAAATCTGTGAGATGTCGAGGTGGATCTTCTCCAGGCATACCATGAAATTTTGGCAATAAATGAATGAATCCAGACTTGATCTCAAAATTTTCTTCATTGGTTGGATATTGAATTGTTAATCGCTGTGTAGTCACATTTGGGGCAGCAAGTTCCCTCAAAGTCCTATTGTTGTTGTTTTCTTTGGCCATGTTTTCTCTTGGGGATTGTGATTCCAAACTTGAAGAAGAAGTGGTGGATCGTGGAGAGCTAGCTTGAGAACTTGGTGTTGACGAATCTCCTCCTTGCTCTCGAAACAAATTCTCCTTCCTTAGTACAAAGAGTGTACGTTCAGGCTCAGAGTTGAACTCTAAGTCCTTGGTACCACTACTCCTTGTATTTGGCATGCAACACCTAGAAAGAACTTAAACAAAGAATCCAACAATAACAAGTAACTTGGAAGATTAAAAATAAAGAAAAATTAACTAAACTAAAAATTAAAAAGAAAAATAGCGAAAAATTAAAAGATAACGGTAAGAAATTCTTCAGTAATAATTTGCCTTCGATTACTTAAACCTTCCCCGGCAACGGCGCCAAAATTGTGATCGGTCGTTGATCAAATCACAAGATAAATTCCCCACAAACCATTAACATATAGATTAACTACTTAGCTAGGGCAAGTAGGTGTCGAATCCACAGGGAAGGTACGAATCAAAGTTAAATCTTACAAAGAAATTCTAACCTAGAAAAGATATTTTTGGATTTTTGAAAATAGATTAATTAAACTAGAAAACAATTAAAGAGAAAATCAAAGATAAAAGCATACTTCTTCTCCTTTAGGTACCTACTTTGATCAAGTGAATCATGGATCATAGACACTAAACATAAATTTGGCTTAGATTGCAATCAATTAAGAATCATAAATTATTCCAAATCGGTATATAGCCTAAGACGTAGACATCAACTTTTATTGAAACAAAGTAATCCTCTTAACATCTTAAACAACTCCATTTGAATCATTGGTATAGGAACAGACGTAATGCTAATTCCAACATGCTAAAAAGATTAATCCGTATCTCACTGCAATTAACCTCAAATGTTATAATCTATGGTTTAAGCCCTTCATATAACAAGCATTAGGTTTTATTATTCCACATGCATGATAAATCAATACCAAACTTGCCTACGTCAATTTCCATCTCGGCCTAAAGATTTCAACAAGATTTGATATCCCATTGAACCTAGGACTCCTAGCATTCAATTGTTACTTGGACCAATTTTAGCTTGACTCAAGCTACTTGAATCTAACTATAGCATTCATAAATCTCAAGATATGTTGCGCACCAAATCATTCAAAGTATGAACACATAAGATGAAGCATAGAGATAAGAAACGTATTCAAACGGAAAAAGCTTCAAATTATTAAGAACAAAAGTCTCACCAATAATTCATTGATCAAAAGTACCTAAGGAAAAAAAGTATTAAAGTTTAGCTACTCATGGATTGCAAGCAATCCATGAGAGACTTACAAGTTTGGAGGCCGGCTGCCTCCTCCCTCTCCTTGGCGGCACAAAACCTAGAAAAAGGTGATCTATGCGATACAAGGGTTGATTACACCTTGATGTGCTAGGGTTTTAGACTTAAGAGGGTATTTATAGAGGTGACTTAGGGCTAATTTAGAGCTAAACAAACCCTAAGGACGTGCTGAGTTGCTTTCCAAGTCTTCAAGCTAGTCCAAATAAGAATTTGGGCTTAATTGGATCAATCCCGCATAAAAGGCCAAGGACAGTTTCTGTCCGCTGACTTCAGGGGCATTTTCGTCCACGAAAATGGCAAAACTGGGCTTCGACCAAAACACAAAAGTTGTAGATCTTGGAGTTAGCTTTTCAACGGCTACTCATACGCCTCAAACGAAGCTTTGGACCAAAAGTTATGGCTAAAATACAGAAAGGTCGCCAAATCCGGAAACAAGTGGAGAAACTTCAAAGTGAAGACATGCATGGTGGCATGCTTGGCGCGCGCATGGCTACATCCCGACGCCCCCTGGGTGCCCATGTGGTTGGCTTGTGCTCCCAGGTCATTGGCCTCAGCACCCATGTCACCAGCGCCCATGTGCTTGCTGGTGGCATGTCTCGACTCCAGCTGGGGGCCCATGTGGTATGCTTGGCGCCCCATGTCGTTTGCCTCGCGACCCATGTCCTCTAGTGCTATGACACATCTTGACATGTTTTACTTGCCTTGAAATTCAACTTTGCTCCTTTGCTTCAAACTCTTGAAAATCAATCTTATGATGATAAAATTGACTCTTCAAGCTCTTCAATCACGAACATATTGGCTCCATTCTTCATCCACAATGTCCTTGGAAAATATTTGTGTAAATAATCATCAAAAAAGGCTCCAAAAAGATACAAAAATGATGATTTTGCACTTTTCTTCAGTTTAACACCTATAAACACAAATATACCAAATATAAGGCATAATCAAGCATAAAATACCCTAAAAGCATAGGAAAATGACCATAAAAAGATGCATAATTTTGGTCCGATCAGCTGACATGGAATTTTTTTGGCTAACGTGGAATTTTTTTGTGGGACATGTAGAGCCATGACTCAAAATATATTTAAAAAAACCCTAAAAAGTAAAAAGCTCAACAGAAAAAAATTTTCTTTTTTTTTTCTCTCTTTTTCTTTTTCTTCCCTTCTCTTTCTTCACTTCCTCTTCTCCGACAGCCCCTGGACTGCCAAACTTGTGCCTTCAATTCCAATGCCATTCAACACTTCAAAATGCACCGATTCAATTCATCTGAACCTCCTCTCTCTATTCCATTGGCTAGATCTTTGAAAAACTTCTCAAAATCCTTCCAAAAATCTAGTCTTTTGCTGCATATAGTCAAGTTTCGATCTAGCGAACCCACCGTCGAATGGAGCTCCTCTACCCAGAAACTACCGTCGACTAAATGAGAAAAGATGAGGGTCGACCCAGCAAGAAGCTTGAATTTGCTGCCAAGGTCATCCAAACCCTCCTTTTGTTTTACTTTTCCCTGTGTAAAATTGATGGGATTTAGTATTTCTTTCTCCTTATAAATGCGAGCTTTTTTTTCCCAGGATGATTAGAAGAGCTCAGTTGCTGATGATGATTATTCCTTTTATCCCGATGAAGATGAGGGTCCTCGTGAAAGTGTCGCAACGTGCGGCTCGGCGGGAAACTATCATCGAGGTTCTTACGGGGAGTCGCCACTAATCTTTTTTAACCTATGTGTGATTAGTCACCTATCTGATTATTAAGTCTAATATTAACCTAATTAGGTAATACTAAACCTAATAATGTCTGCTTAACCAGAGTCTATGGTTCGGGAGTCGGGTATGAGTGGGGAAGGATTAGCACCCCCACGACGCCCGTCGAAACGACAGCACTGACTGGTCTAGGATTAACTAAGGGTCTCTATCGTTGGTTGTCTCCATTCTTAAGCCTATTCATGCCCGATATTATCATTCTTAGTATTTAAACGAGTTATAATCGACATCAATTTGTTCTCTATTTGGTCCAAATTGTTATCTTGTTTTTACTTAATTATCCGGATTAGGCCGATGTTACTATGCCTTTTATTTTGACTTAATTCTCTTTAAATTAAGTCGTCTCATTATTCCCTTCTTTTATTGAATCAATTTTTATAAATCAAGTCCTTTTATTGTTTTGCTTAATCTCTTTTTAGATTAAGTTCTTTATTGACTTCACTTAATTACCTTGAATTAAGTTCTTTATTCTACTTAATTACCCTGAATTAAGCCTTTTATTGACTTCGCTTAATTACCCTAAATTAAGTTCTTTATTCTACTTAATTAATTTCCTTTCCTGAAATTAAGCCAATCTTTTTACTTAATTTCCTCGAAATTAAGCCAGTCTATCTTTACCTAATTTGAAATTAAGCCAGTCTTTTTTTTACCTAGTTTCCTTGAAACTAAGTCAGTCTTCTTTCAGTCTTTTTTTTCAGTCTTCTTTCAGTATTTTTTCAGTCTTTTTTCAGTCTTCTTTTGCCTAATTTCCTTGAAATTAAGCCCTTTGTCTGGTCTTACTTAATCATCTTTGGATTAAATCTTTGCTGACTTTACTTAATTCTTGTGAAATTAAGTTTTTGCTAATTTTAGTTAATTCTTGTGAAATTAAGTCTTTGCTAATTTTACTTAATTCTTGTGAAATTAAGTCTTTGATAATTTACTTAATTCTTGTGAAATTAAGTCTTTGCTAACTTTACTTAATTCTTGTGAAATTAAGTCTTTGCTAACTTTACTTAATTCTTGTGAAATTAAGTCTTTGATAATTTACTTAATTCTTGTGAAATTAAGTCTTTGCTAATTTTACTTAATTCTTGTGAAATTAAGTCTTTGCTAATTTCTTTCCTTGAAATTAAGTCCGTGCTTATCCTTACCTAATTTCCTTTCCTAAAACTGAGCCAGTCTTTTTTACTTAATTTCCTTGAAATTAAGCCAATCTTCTCTTTACCTAATTTCCTTTCTTGAAATTAAGCCAGTATTTTTTACTTAATTTCCTTGAAATTAAACCAGTCTTTTCTTTACCTAGTTTCCTTGAAACTAAGCCAGTCTTTTTTACTTAATTTCCTTGAAATTAAGCCAGACTTTTCTTTACCTAGTTTCCTGAATTGAGACTTTATTCATCTTAATTATCCAAATTAAGACCTTGACTATACTTTCTTTCTTAATCCTTTTTACTCACACTGGATTGAGGCTTGCTTCTCTTGCTTTTTTCTTAATTTTCCTTAATTAAGATTTACTTTTCTTAACTTTCCTTAATCATACTGAATTAAAGCTTTAATTGTGCATATGATGCATGAATTCCTGTTTAATCACATTTTACCCAAATATATATATATATATACGAGGAGTATTATTTGGGCACCTTCCACTTGATTGGTAAGACCCCTAAATTAATACCCCAAGCCTAGGAAATTTGGATTAAAATAGACAAGCCATTGTCATATTTCAACCAATTACTCCATCATCGGTGTCAATTTAATTTTCCCAAATGAACATGTCATTTTGAAACAACTTAGAGAAATGTAAACATGGATGTACATGCTTGATTAATCTAGCTTTTATGTTTGGATTTTTTATGAGATTAGTAAACTTAATTACTAAATTATTAAAAAAATTGGACATTAGGGACTTAAATAAACTCTCCATTAACTTATTTGACTCAATTGAGCTAAATGGCCGTCTAAAGGACTTGAATGCATAAAATAAGGACTAAATTGAATTAAAATAGAAATCATACCTAAGTTTGAATCAAAACGGTGTCGTTTGATCCTTAATTGTAAGGTAGTATAAAAACACATCTTCCTCTTTCTTCTTCCAAGCTTCCTTTGGTTTGAAACCCTAGCCGCCTGACTGTACCCTTGCCGGAAATCGCCCACTGGCGGCGCCGCTGAGCCGGACTTCGATCAGAGCTCCAATGGAGCCCAAAACCTCCAGATTTCTTCTTATCAACCCGGTGAAGCCATCCCCAGTCTTTGTTTCGAAGAACAAGGCCTTTTCCACCCTCGAACGACCCTTAACAGCACCGAAAAGCCTCCCTCCGATCTTGCTTTTCCACCGTCTGATGAATCCCTCCGATCTTCGCTCCCTCCATTTTCATCGTTCCCATGCTCCGAATAAAGCCTTAAACTACCAAGCCCTCCAGAAAATCTTCAAATCTCCGAAGATCTTGTTTTTGACTATTACAGACCTTCTCTTACCCTTCTCTGTAACCTCCAGATTTCTATGAACCAAACCCCCTAAACTTGTTTTTGACCGAAAAGAAAAGCTATTTTTTTTGTTCCAGAGAATGAAGAGAGTGAAGAGAAAACCCCTTTTTTTTCTCTCTCTGTGGTTTGTTTCCCTCAAATTACCCACTTCGTTTTTGCAGCCCCCCTTTTTCCCCTTTTTTTTTTCAAACTCCCCCCTTTTAAAGATGAGATGAGCACTGACTCCCTCTATCTAGCTGTCTTTCCTAACCAATTTTGTTTCCTTGTGAGCAGGTGAAGGGAAAGGATGAGGATGGTGCTTGAACGCTGAGCTGTCTCCTTGCTGAGTCACTCCTCCCAGGTAACTTCCCTCCTTTCCTTTTGTTTTGTTCTAAATTCAATCTTATCCAATTCCACCATTCCTTCATTCCTGTTTTGTCCCTTGTAGTTTTGAAGTGGTTTGAGCGATTTTGGAAGGAATGCTGAGCTGGTAGGTAATTCTCTCCCACTTACTTGCTGTATTTTAACTCAAATTATTTTCCTCCATTTACCTGTGATTGCCTGATCCATTGTTGCTGTGTGAATTTGCAAATGTTTTGTGCCTACTAATGTATGTAAGAAATTAAGGATTGGAATGACGATGTTATATTAGACTTGGGCCTAGACAATGAATATGCTTGCTAAATGGAACTAAGTTATTTAGACTTTAAGTGAAAATGCATGGACTGGTGACTAAAGCCTTCGATCATTAGTTCGACCCTTTCTAGACTACTAGATTGTTCTACTCTTGAACTAATGCCTTGACATCCTTTATTTTTATGCTTGTCTGATGCATACTATGCTTATTCCCATGGTGTTTGCTTCTGACTCCTATGATTTGCCTAAAGTTAACCAAAAATCCATTGCTATGCATGCTACCTGAATGCACAACATTGATTGAACTCTTGAAAGAATGCTAAATGCTTTTCTTCTTTATTAAGCCTGAATAAAATGCATGCTCGGTACTAAAATGCAATTGAAGCTATAAGATGCAGCAAATTAATGATATCTATGTGGAGTGCCATGTATGCACTGCAAAGACTATACTGGTGAGTGTGAATGCTGAATTGGATGCTTGTGTTAGGAAGATGATGACCTTTATTTGCTAGAAAATGCATGTTAGTGCTATTGGGAGAATTGCTCTGTATGCAAGTTGGTATATGTGCTGTTGTAAATGAGCTGTGAAATGGTAGACTTGAGGAGCTTAAATGCCTACTGTTATAGTGAATTAATGACCATCTAGCTCATAAATTAGTGCCTAAAATGTTTACTATTTAAGCTAAGCATGTATGTGTGATTGCCTATGCATATGCTGAAACACCTAAGCTAAGTTCCCTATGTTCTTTCTGCGTTCCTTTCCTTCTTTTACTGCTCTGTTATACTGTAGCATAAAGCCATAAAAATGTCCATATTCCCCTACCTTTTGCAAAACTTTGTATTTTTCTGTTGTTAAGGTTCTTTTTGCAGTTGTTCTTCGAAAAATCCTATCTTTTCCACCTTAACTCCAAATGATGTGTTTTTGCAGGCTATGGAAGCCCCAAAGAGTGTTCTTCAACTTCCGTGAACATCATTTTGTCAAATTGAGTCATCTTGGGTGCCAATTTTGAGTTTTCCTTGAGCTGCAATTGCTATCCAGGATTTCTGCAGATTTGGAGGGCTGTATTGCGGGGTCCATATCTCCCTCATCCAAATCCTATCGTTCTTGTGCTCAAAATGAAGCCCCAAGAGTCCTCTACGACTTTCATTTACAATGTCTTTCCGTTCGAGCTCTCCAAGATAATCAAATTTGCATTTTTCCGGGACTGCGCTGTTGAGGTTGACTATTTTACATGTAGCTTATTGTCTAATTGGGTTTTTTTTTATATTTTTTTTATTTAGGGAATGCTTGCTAGAAACTGCCATGATGATGCAATGACACCATGGGAGAACGGCTTAGGCCCCTTTTGTAGTTTTGTAAAGTGTGTAAACTAAAACACACAAATCAAATTTTCTTTTTGTCATTTTCCAATGTAATTATAAGGAAACAATCATCCCTTTGGCTACAAAATATAAAGTGTAAAATGCATGCATGATATGTATATGTAACTAAGAAAAATACTTTATGCGAAATGCTATGCGTTCAATTTGGACTCTCAAATATCCCTTAATCATTGTATTCAAACAAAAATGACCGAATTCTTTATGCAAAGCAACACCGTCATGCTTAAACTATCCAAAAAATGCAACATGTAAGAAGATCCTTCTCTTTTTTACAATTATCAAGGCTAGCTATTAGCAAATTGTAAACCTTATTTAGGCAACAAAAATCAAATAGACTAAGTAGGCCAAAATGAAATAACTAAGCACTAATGCAACCTAGAGAGGATTTGGACCAATTGCTTAATTCTCTTTTATTATACCATGCAAAATATGATATGCAAATATGGTATGCTAATGCAATGTTAATACTTGAAGTAAGAGCTTATGCAATAAGCAATTTATTCTAAATTAAAGTATATGGGCCAGAAATGGGTGTCTACAGAAGGCTACTGCTCAACCCTGCATTCTAGAGCTAAAAATCTTTTCCTTTTTGTTTCATTCTTCTCTCCTTGTTGTTGAGTGAATTGAACAAGAAAATGGTGATGAAGAAGATAAGGGAGTACGATTCAAAGAGACTTTTGAAAGAGCATATGAAAAGACTAACCAATATCAACATTCCAGTTTGCTCTGCTCAAGTACGAAAATGGCCATAAGAAAATGTTCTTTCTTCTTTTGGTCTTGCTCTTTATACAAGAATAAAATTTGTTCATCTTTTATTGTTCTGTCTTGAATCTATAAAGGTAACAAAATAAACAGACTTGAAAGAACTATTGGAGAAAGAAGCATGGTTATCGTCGAAAAGATTGGTTGTGAAGCCAGACATGTTGTTCTGGAAATGAGGGAAGAGTGGACTCCTTGCTTTGAACTTGGATTTGGGTCTCCTTTTTTTTTTCTTTTGATCTAGTTTTCGGGAATCTTTCCAATGCGGAAGGAGTGGTGGTCGGGACTGGCTTGCTGAGTTTTTGGTTTGTTAGTTCTTGATGTTCATAGTTGGTTTTTGACAAATTAGGGGATTTGATCCGCTTTTGACTAGAGAACTAAAAAAAGGCAAGAACTCCTCTTAATTAGGGTATTTGGGGTTCTTAATTTTACTTAATTTCCTTTTTCATTCCGTAAGAAAAAAAATCATTTTTCTTTGTTTTTTTTTATTTTGGGCTTGACTTTTCATTTATGGGCCCACCTATAGCTGACGTGGAAAATCTGACGTTTCCACGTCAGCATGGAAAGGCATATCAGCTCATAATAGAATCTCAAACGAAACCATTAGTCACGTGTCGTCACGTGACTAACAGTGTTTACGGCAATGGGCAATTTGACCTGATTTTGAAAATTAAGGGGGCAATGTGGCACACTTATTAGTTTTAGGGGGCAAACTGGCCTAAATTTCCAAAGTTCAGGAGGCAAAAAGGCTATTTAGTCCAATCCTTTTTTAAACACAATAAAATTGAAACACAATGTTATCAATGTAAATAAAAATACAACTAATATCATTCAACAAGCCCAAAAAAATCACTTACGGTTACGCACCCAATCCTTTTTCCTATTATCTGGAAGTTGTAAGAAAATTTCTCTCCACAACTCATCATCATGGAATTTTTCTACAGCCCTTGTATAAGCGGCTCTATCAATCCCATCAGGTTTGTCCAATACTTCAAGGTTTTCCTTTAAAAATTGCCTTATAGGTGACCTAGATTCGGAAACAGCTTCAGATGTAACATCTTGATTAGATGTTCTTGAAATTGATGTATTTTCCAATAATTTCTCCCAAGCCTTAATTTATCTTTTAGTATTCTCAATATAAGAGTTGAGGATAGTTGTTAACGCATTAGACGTTTTGACTTTTTTCCGAGTAGGCCTACTAGCATTGGTATAATTAGGAGCATGACACTTAGAAGTATTTCCAGCATCACCAATAATGCAAACTTAATGGTTGACTTGTTTCTTCCTCCCTTAATGGTGGATCCCTTACATTTTCTTCACTATCAAAGAGACTATGTATCGAAGGCCTTGCATTATATCCACCGGCAACAAAAAACAAAAAACAAAAACATTCCCAAACAAGCTCTAATGTATCCTTGTATTATATTGATCGGTCGTTGAACAAATCACAAGATAAATTCCCCACAAACCAATAACATATAGATTAACTACTTAGCTAGGGCAAGTAGGGGTCGAATCCACAGGGAAGGTACGAATCAAAGTTAAATCTTACAAAAGAAATTATAACCTAGAAAAGATATTTTTGGCTTTTTGTAATTGGAATTGAAAACAAATAAATAATTGACTAGAAAATAATTAAAGAGAAAATCAATTGATAAAAGCATACTTCTTCTCCTTTAGGTAACTAATTTGATCAAGTGAATCATGGATCATAGACACTAAACATAAATTTGGCTTAGATTGCAATCAATTAAGAATCATAAATTACTCCAAATCGGTATATAGCCTAAGACATAGACATCAACTTTCATTGAAACAAAGTAATCCTCTTAACATCTTAAACAACTCCATTTGAATAATTGGTATAGGAACAGACGTGATGCTAATTCCAACATGCTAAAAAGATTAATTCGTATCTCACTGCAATTAACCTCAAATGTTATAATCTATGGTTTCAGCCCTTCATATAACAAACATTAAGTTTTATTAATCCACATGCATGATAAATCAATACCAAACTTGCCTACGTCAATTTCCATCTCGGCCTAAAGATTTCAACAAGGTTTGATATCCCATTGAACCTAGGACTCCTAGAATTCAATTGTTACTTGGGCCAACTTTAGCTTGACTCAAGCTACTTGAATCTAACTATAGCATTCCTAAATCTCAAGATATGTTGCGCACCAAATCAATCAAAGTATGAACACATAAGATGAAGCATAGAGATAAGAAACATATTTAAACGGAAAAAACTCAAATTATTAAGAACAAAAGTCTCACCAATAATTCATTGATCAAAAGTACCTAAGGAAAAGAAGTATAAAAGTTTAGCTACTCATGGATTGCAAGCAATCCATGAGAGACTTACAGAGCTAGAGGTGGGTGGCTGCCTCCTCTCCTCTTCCTATCGCAAAAACCTAGGGAAAAGATGTATGATATGCTAGGTTCCTCTCCAAAAGTTTACGAGGGGTTTTAGACTTAAGAGGGTATTTATAGAGGGTGGCTTAGGGTTAATTTAGAGCTAAATAAACCCTAAGGACGTGCTGGACTGTTCTCCAAGTCTTCAAGCTAGTCCAAATAAGAATTTGGGCTTAATTGGATCAATCCCGCATAAAAGGCCCAGGACAGTTTCTGTCTGCTGATTTCAGGGGCATTTTCGTCCATGAAAACGTTCGAACTGGGTTTCGACCGAAACACGAAAGTTGTAGATCTTGGAGCTAGCTTTCCAACGGCTACTCATATGCCTCAAACGGAGCTCTGAATCAAAAGTTATGGCCAAAATACAGAAAGGTCGCCAAATCTGGAAACAAGTGAAGAGGCTTCAAGGTGAAGACACGCATGGTGGCATGCTTGGCACGCGAATGGCTGCATCCCGACTCCCCCTGGGCTCCCATGTGGTTAGCTTGTGAGCCCAAGGCTTTGATCTCAGCCCCCATGTCGCCAGCGCCCATGTGCTTGCTGGTGGTATGTCTCGACTAGCTCTGGGCGTCCATGTGCCATGCTTGGCGCCTCATGTGGTTTGCCTCGCGACTCATGTACTCCAGTGCTATTACACTTCTTGACATGTTCTCTTGCCTTGAAATTCAACTTTGCTCCTTTGCTTCTAACTCTTGAAAATCAATCTTATGATGATAAAATTGACTCTTCAATCTCTTCAATCACGATCATATTGACTCAATTCTTCATCCACAATGTCCTTGGAAAATATTTGTGTAAATAATCATCCAAAAAGGCTCCAAAAAGATACAAAAATGGTAATTTGCACTTTTCTTCACTTTAACACCTATAAACACAAATATACCAAATATAAGGCATAATCAAGCATAAAATACCCTAAAAGCATAGGAAAATGACCATAAAAAGATGCATAATTTTGGTCCAATCATATTTCCCCCACACGTAAGCTTTGCTAGTCCCTAGCAAACTAAGGTTAATCCTAAGAAAACAAAAAATGTTAATCCTAAACTAAACAACATATTGATTCCACTTTCGTAGGTGTACGGTGGCACTTAGCATGTGACGCAAGCCTTTAAACCTCTATACGTCTATAAAGGAGGAGTTATAGTCTCCTGAGGGTTTACTTAACTAGAACGATACCGACAAACATTATGTAACATTAACTAGAGACATCAAACTTTAGAAAACAAAGTACTTCTAATAAATTAAGAATTTAATCTACATTTTCTTCAAATGCAATATAAGTTAGTAAGAATACAAAGACCATAAGTATTAAATCAACTATGCACAAAATCACTCCAATCAATAATGTAAGTTCTAAGATTAACATACCTTGGATGAATTTGACAAGGAAAACTTACCATAAGCCTGCATTTTCTTCAATTTCCAAAGAGAAAGTAATATCATGGATATTAATCAAAATTTAAGATGGGTTTTAAAAGAAATACCTCAAAATTTCTAAGCAAGGTTACTAACCTTAGAAGTGTCCATGAATTGGGGCTACTAGCTCCCTTTATTTGAGGTTACTAACACTCATTTTCAAGAGGGACACTATTTCCGCTTTCCATGCCTCTTATCCTCTTTCCAAGGGTTACTAACTCCTTTTGTTAAAGAAAAGAGTGACAACAATGGATTAATTAATTTTTTTTATTATTATTTTTTTAAGCAAGAAAATATATCTTCTCCTCTTAACATGAAAACACTTCTTTATAAAAGATTTAAGCTACCCTTCATACCCCCACACTTAGTCTTTGACATATCCATGACATACTTCTATAAATGTACACAAGAATCAACACAAGTTCTAGAAGTAATACACTTGTCAAACCAATTTTGGGTATGAAAAACCTTATTAATTACACTTCTTAATCAAGGAATAAAATTATACATAAGAAAATTTGAAAAATATTTTCGATGTATTCAAACTAATTAATATTATAAAAGACTATACTCATGGGAATTAAATCAAAATTTAATAGAGATACAAAACAATTTTGTAATTTTCTTCAAAAATTTTAAAAAATTTGTCTCTAATCAATAAGATAAAAAAGAAAAATAGGATCTTGAAAATAGACTACTTCTTCCCCCCACACTTAAAAGACACATTGTCCTCAATGTGTGATGTGCTAGTATTTTGACAAAAAATTTCAAAACATGTTGTTTTGGAAACTTTTGGGAAAAATGAAGTGGACAAGTAAGACTCGATCTAGAAAGTAAGTGTCGACATAATTTAATAAATCAAGCAAACTTACAACTAGCAATAAATAAATGGGGTAATCCAATTAATTGAGCACATGCAAGAATTAATTCACTTAGAAAGTATGCATCCAATCTTGAGCAAATTAATCTAAAGATATCAATCATAGCATTCAAACACAAAAGTCTTACATAAGATCCAAATAGAACAAATACAAATACAAATGAAAATGAAATGCATCCAATGACATGATAAAAGTGCAAAACATAAAAGAGTTCATAACATATGACATCCTAAGGATAAGAATCAATGGCCTCTCCTTGGTCTCCTTTGGCCCATGGAATCACGTAGTGTGTCCTCCATTCTCTCCATATAAGCTCTCATCTCACTCCTATGTTGCCTCATCTCTGGAACCATAAGTTGTTGAAACTCTCTCATAGGAAGCTCTTGGAAATTTTCTTCATCAATTTCCAAGGATGGTTGTCTTGTCCCTTGTGATTGTTCAAGTCCTTGTGCATAAGTCCTTCTTTGCACATTGTACCAATGTACCTCATTGGCAACAACTCTCCTCCTTAAACCCAAATGACTTAAACAATTCACATCAATGACATTGTCTTCATTGTTGAAGCAATATTCACCATTGACTTCAACTCCTTCATTGACCAAAATCTTGCTAATCAACAATGGAAAAACAAATGCCTTATCTTCATGTGAAGAATGAACTACTTCCCACATCCTTGAGAGTAACAACCTAGCCATTGGTATTCCATTACAATGTCCTAATCCATGGCAAATCTTGTCTACAACATAGAAGTCTTCAATGCGAAGCTTATGCTTGTTACTACTCCTAGGAATGACATTATGATGTAATAAGTAACACACAAGTCTATCCCTTGGTTCCATGTACTTGACTCTTACCTCTCTACTCCCTTGGTTATCCATACCAAGAGGAATGTCAAACCTCCTTAAAGCACCATCCCTTTTCCATGTACTCTCGGTGGCGGTCCTTTGCTCTCCATTAACATAAGTAAAATAGAAAATACTACCCTCATTGTTCAAATCAAGCAAACGACATAGATATTCCTCATCAACTACAATGTACTTACCTTTGACCATTGTATTGATGGTGTAGGAATAACCATCACGTTCCTTGTCCATGTTGGCATAAAATTGTTTCACCAAATTGGGATGGTAGTATCCATCTACTTTAAGAAGTGATCCCCAACCTCTATTGACAAACAATTGGCTAACTCCAAGTTCTTGATCAATGTTAGTTGGAAGTACTTTTTCTATAATGAAAGAGTTGTTATACCTTGCTTCATACCACTCTTGACATTCATTATCAACAAATATGGGTGGCGGCACACTAAGGTAAGGTTGTATGGTGGTTTCCTCCTCAATTGGTGCGGCTTGGGATGTTGATGCTCTTGCTCTCACTCTTCTTGACATTTTCTCGAACACTTGGTGGGCACTAAGTTACCTTGTAGGGTTTCTTGAAAAATCTTTCTTTAAGATCCAATGTAGCACTCCCCAAATGCTCTAAAATGCTCCAAACAAGAATCCAAAGAAAACAACCACTTTCCCAAAGCTTGAAAATTTGAAAATTTGATGGTTTTAATGGAAAAAGTGTTGAATGTTTAAATGGGTAAGTGTTTAAGGTGATAAAAAGATGAAAGAAATGATTTGTAAGTGATGAAGTAGTGAAATTTGAAAATTAAAGTGAGTGAATATGTGAATGTAGGCAAGAGAAAAGAAAATTGAGTGGGTTTTGGATGAAGATGGGTGTTGAAGGATTTGAAGTGGGTGTTGGGTGGTATTTATAGTGTTTGAGATGGGTGATGGGTGTAGGTGAGTTGGAAGGCTCGGCATGGCATGGGTGCATGGGTGTTGTCCGCGCAAAGCCCAGGGCACATGGGTGCCCAAGCCAACCGGCTGGGTGCACAGGCAAAGCGCCTGGCGCATAGCCAGCGTCGGCCTCCAGCGCTGGCCTAGCGGCTGGGCGCTGGGGCTGTCCAGCTGGGTGCCCAAGCTTGCGGCATGGGGCCCCAGCTGGGATCGGGCTTGGTCCCTTTGCTTCCAAATTTCAATTTTTTGCTACCAAACTCAATTCCAACTTCAACTCAATTACCATTCAAAAATCTTACCATATTCCAAATTCTTCAATCCAAAAACACTTCATTTTCACCAAAAATTCAACTTGATAACCATCAAAAGATTGACCTTATGTTCTTATCACTTAAGAGTCTATATGTATGAGATGCATGAGATAATTATACAATGATAATATGCATGGAAAAACATTCAATTCAAAAAAATTAATTGATATGCATCAATCATCAATCAAAAATAGGAAATTAAATGAGATTAGAGTTCAAGAAAGCTTCTCTATTTTTGCAAAGTGTAAGCTCCAATGCTCTTGATGTGTGCTTCCTTCCTTGTCTCCATTGCGTGACTGATTCCCTTGAGTTGAAAATGCAAAATGACCTATAACTAAGAAAAAGAAAATTCAAAAGAAAAAGCTAGATGTTAGTGTATTTGGTTGCCTCCCAATTAGTGCCTTCATTTAATGTCTTTGGCTAGACATCCTCGTGGACTATTCTCCATTGGTGAAGGAACGTTGAGTGTGCTCCTTCAAAAGTTCCACGGTGATGTTGAGAGTGTCACTCATGGCTTTGAAAAGTTCAACTATAGCTCCATCAATCTTGAGTAACTTCTTTCGAGCTTCCTTCAATTCCTTGTTGATTTCTTCACGCGTGTTGTTGGAAATTTTGCCTCTTTCTCCAAGTTTCTCTTTGTTTTTCTTCTTGATCCAACTTGGAGGTGCAATTGCTTGAGTCAACGCTTCCAATGCTTCATATGCGTCCTTCACAGTCCTATCGAACAAGGGTATGTTGTTGATGCTATCCACAAGAAGTTGATCATCGACTTCTAATCCTTGATAGAAGCACTCGATCAAAACTTGTTGTGAAATGCCATGTTGAGGGCAACCAGCACAAAGTGTCTTGAATCTCTCCCAAGCTAGGTGGAAATTCTAATCTTTGCGTTGTCGAAAGCTTGTAATCCTTTGTCTCCCCTTTGAAAGTTGCTCACTTGTCATGGTTGAAGATGTTGTACCTAACTCTTTCTTTACCCACTTTTCTACTACACAAACAAAATCATTAGTTTTCAAAGATAAATTTGATGAATGTTTGGGATGAATTACATCACCATCAAACTCCATCGTCAATGAGCCATCAAAAACATCGATTTTGGTGTGAGAAGTCCTTAGGAAAGGCCTTCCTAATAAAAGAGGGCATTGATCCTTTGTAATTTCTCCTTCCATTTCCATAACAAAAATATCAATAGGAAAAATTAAATGTTGCACTTTAATCAAAATGTTCTCTAGCACACCTTTGGAATGTACCAAAGATCCATCGGCCAATTGAAGAACAACATCAGTGTATTTTAAAGGACCAATTTTTAAAGTTTGATAGAAAGAATAAGGCATGACACTTAAAGATGCTCCTAAGTCAAGCATAGCATTATCAATGATAGTATTTCCAATTGAACAAGTAATTGAAAACATACTAGGATCCTTGCATTTTGGAGGTAAATGTCTTTGCAAAACAGCAGAAACTGTTGCTCCAACATTCAACTTACCTTGCAACCTTTTCTTATTTGTACACAATTGCTTAAGAAGCCTTGCATACCTTGGTACTTGTTGAATTGCATCAAGAAGTGGGATGTTGACCTCGACCTTTCGAAAAATATCCAAGATGTCTTGATCTTCATCTTCTTTCATTGATTTCCTTGACTTGGTTGGAAAAGGTTCCTTCTTTGAATCCAATTTGGGCTTGACCACAGAAGTTTCCTTGGCTTCTCCATCATCCTTGACAAATTCAAGAATAATGGGTTCATCATCTTCAATCTTGATCTCTTTCGCTAGCACATGCAATTCTTCTTCTTTCTTGCTTGTCCCTTCATCCATTATAGACTTAGTTGGATATGGTTCTTCCAACTCCTTTCCACTTCTCAAGGTAATAGCGTTCACATTCTCCTTTGGGGGCAAATTTGATTGAGATGGGATCTTGTTTTGGCCTTGTGCTTTGAGCTCACTCACATCACTTGCCAATTGACCTAATTGCTTCTTGATGATCTCCATGGTCTCTCTCATTTGTTGCATTCCCTCAGAATAGTATGAAGATTGCCTTGGATAGTTGTTTGGCCTTGCTTGGTAAGCACCTTGGTTCCCATAAGAATTGTAGCTTCTTGGAAATGACTCTTGTTTCCTTTGAAATCCCTCTTGTATTCCTAAAGCATTGACTTCTTCCACATCATCTAAGACCAAACTAGGGCACTTATCCGTGTGATGTCCTAATGAACAAATCCCACAGACCTTTTGCACACTTGATAAGTTCGATTTGACCAAATCAGTGAGCAAAGCGATTTGTTGATTTGCCTCTTCAATTCGTTGCTCCAATGTAGAGGAATGGGTTGAGACTTCATTGATCTTCCTAATGTTTCCATCTCTTTGTGCACAATTCTCGCGAGTACCAAATTGTTGTGTGTGGGCGGCCATGTTCTCGATCAAAGTCCAAGCATTGGTGGGAGTCTTGTCAATGAAAGCACCTCCACTTGCAGAATCTATGGAAGATCTATCAAATGGGAGTAAACCTTCATAGAAATACTAAATAAGCAATTGTTGAGGAATCTGATGATTTGGACAACTTGAGCACAACCTCTTGAAACGTTCCCAAAACTCGTACATAGTCTCGCCTTGGGATTGCTTAATTCCACTTATCTCCTTTCGAATGCTTGAGGCTTTATGAACAGGAAAGAATTTTTCCAAAAACAACTTCTTAAGGCTTGTCCAAGAAGTGATTGAACCACTAGGCATGTGGTACAACCAATCCTTTGCACGATCCATAAGCGTAAAAGGAAAAGTTCTAAGTTTAAATTGCTCCTCAGAGATACCTTGCATCTTCATGGATGAACAAACAATTTGAAAATCTGTGAGATGTCGAGGTGGATCTTCTCCAGGCATACCATGAAATTTTGGCAATAAATGAATGAATCCAGACTTGATCTCAAAATTTTGTTCATTGGTTGGATATTGAATTGCTAAGCGCTGTGTGGTCACAATTGGGGCAGCAAGTTCCCTCAAAGTCCTATTGTTGTTGTTTTCTTCGGCCATGTTTTTCTCTTGGGGATTGTGATTCCAAACTTGAAGAAGAAGTGGTGGATCGTGGAGAGCTAACTTGAGAACTTGGTGTTGACGAATCTCCTCCTTGCTATCGAAACAAATTCTCCTTCCTTAGTGCAAAGAGTGTACGTTCAGGCTCAGAATTGAACTCTAAGTCCTTGGTACCACTACTCCTTGTATTTGGCATGCAACACCTAGAAAAAACTTAAACAAAGAATCCAACAATAACAAGTAACTTGGAAGATTAAAAATAAAGAAAAATTAACTAAACTAAAAATTAAAAAGAAAAATAGCGAAAAATAAAAAGATAAAGGTAAGAAATTCTTGAGTAATAATTTGCCTTCGATTACTTAAACCTTCCCCGGCAACGGCGCCAAAATTGTGATCGGTCGTTGATCAAATCACAAGATAAATTCCCCACAAACCAATAACATATAGATTAACTACTTAGCTAGGGCAAGTAGGAGTCGAATCCACAGGGAAGGTACGAATCAAAGTTAAATCTTACAAAGAAATTCTAACCTAGAAAAGATATTTTTGGATTTTTGTAATTGGAA
>AWWV01006266.1:0-13801 GCA_001974805.1 Corchorus capsularis
ATAGAAAATTTGAAAGGGTGAGCTCTTTTTCGCGGCATAAGCCTCTATTCTAAGCCCAGACTCTACAGAAATGAATGAAAGTTAGGTTTTAGAGCTTACTTTGATCTGATAGTTCGATAGTCGGAACTCTTTTTTTCTCTGAGTCTATATTAGTTTAGGTCTAACTCAAAAAATTGTGTAAGTGAAGGCGAATCGAGCTTATACTCTTGATTATTTTGTCTCCACGGCCAGAAGACAGGCAGGAGAGAATGTCATCAATAAGCCAGTAAAGTAGTGAATATAGTGCGCGCTACATAGAAGAGTGAAGGTTGTTGTACCGTCGCGAGAGTCCATTAAGACTAATAAAATAGAAATATATATAATCTACAAAAAAACACACCCACTAACGCTTACACTTGCCCATTCAAACAAAGGAACCGTACACTAGTCATTATATCATTATAGTAGTATAAAGGCTGACTCCTCCTACCTTGTTTGCCTTGCATCCCAAAGCTTTGAGATAGATTGGATTAGTGGTATCATGTAAGGAGTGGTGAAAAAAGTCCTCACGTGAAACTCCATCCCCACAGCTTAGCTTTCCCTCTAAGGCAAGTCGTTGTGCTATGTCGAGGAACGTAGTGTCGGACAATTTCATCGTGCTATGAGAAAGTTATTTTTAGTTTCGTCTTCGGCCCATCTTCCCATTTCTGGTGATTAGACATCCGAACCACGATCCCAAAAGTCCTTCTGTCTCGCGCGAAAGAAAAAAGATGTATAGTTTCCCCTCTTACCAGGGCTATACATAGGTGGGGAACGGCTCCATCTACATCCAGAGAGCTGCGCTTTGCGGCGAGCGCTGCTTTCTTCCGGTTTGACTGTTCTTGAAAGGAGGCCACCCCGGGCACCGAAAGACTAGCTCCTCGGACAGACATCGAGCAGTCGACAGACCTCGATGGCAAGTTTCTTGGCCTTCCAAGAAGGCTCTTCAAGACCTTCCTCTGGTTGATGGGGTTTTTTCCATGCTGGATCACAAGCCCGAGCCGATCCTACGCAATAAGGTAGCCTTAGGTACGCTTGGGGCTGGATGGAATCCTCGCTATCGCTTACCTCATGTGCTACCCGCCCCATGGCCTAGCCTAGGTTAAATTAGCATAGCGGCGTCCAAAAATACACCAAATCAAAAAAGGGAAAGAAAACTCCTAAATGCAGCCGTGATCTTATATACGATACTACCAGACGCACCTTGGTACTTCCATCCGCCAATCAAGGCTAGTGGAGCGAAGAGAGCCAAAAAACGTGAGCGCCCCCACGCGAGCCTTAATTGAATAGAAAGAAAAGTGGGATAGCGGAGGTAATTTCGGGAAACCGATGCATGAGCTGAGGCTCCCATGCCCCGCCGACTCTCCGAAAAAGAAAGGTCGTAAAACGGCTCATAGGGAGTCAGAAGCAAGCAGAGTCAAAGGCGGGTCAAACTCACATAAGTAGAGGGAGAGACACATTCATGAAAAGCGGGAAGCCGTGTCGGGGGTCTATTTGTTAGAAAAGACGAACAGCCCCATTCCAAAACATTCACATAGGTCCTCAGGCGGGCATCGAAAAGGGGACGAAAAGAGTCTATTTACCTTTACAATATTCCGGAATGTATCATGGACCTATCTATTCATCTTTTTCTTCAAAAAAAAAAGAGTTCCGCATCTCTCCGGGGCCCGGAGAACAAATAGGCGTGGGGAAGAGGGAGAGGCTCTTCAAGACCTCCCGTTGCTGTTTCCGGACCACCCATCCCTTCCTTCCCCTTCGCCCCGCCCGATGGGGTCCGATGAGATCAGATCTCTCGAAGTGAAGTGATAGGAAGAAAAGACTGCTGGCGGGAGATCTCTATTCATTACACCCCCCTTTTTTTTAGAAAGGGGAAAACGGTTTTTCGCTCCTGCGCACCAGCAGAAGGAAGGAGCTTTGGATACCTTATTATTAGAGAAAGGGGCAAGCCAAAACCTACCCCTAACAAGTTGCTGGATCGAAGTAGAACATTCTCCATCCGCCCGCTAGCAGCAGAGGGGGTTCGATTCCCGTTATACGCGATGTGGCGAAAAAGACTGAAAACCGAGATATGCGAACATGTTTAAAACTTGTCGTCTACTTTCAGGAAATGTTCGGAACAGAGAACTTACAATAATACAACGCCGCATTCTCCGAAGATGAGGAACAAGAAGAGATATATTAAGAGAAAGATTTATCCGAGAAAAAATCTTAACAGTTACATCCAATTACAAACTACACGAAAGTTGCCCCTTTTTCATGGGGATTTACCCATCACAGAGATGCACAGAGGAACAGAACGAGCTTCATATATCCCTTTTCCACTCAATCCAGAAACAAGATCGGACGTTATTCCGGTTCGTCTCCATTTTCGTGAAACTATTCCTCAAGCAAGGCAGCTGATAAATCATCGAAGGGTTTGTGTGAATAATGAAATGGTAAAAATTAATCATTTGAAACTTTCCCACGGTGATATAATATCTTTTCAAGAAAATAACGCGAGAATCCGCGGTGAAGAAATAAGGAGATTTTTCCATATCGAAATATCAGTTGAAAAAATCATAAAAATAGCAATTGAAAAAAGAATAAAAAAAAATGCCGAAAAAAACCGGTAAGAATGTGGAGAAGAATCAGGAGGAAAATCCTACTAAAAAATAAGAGGAGACGCCGCTTACTACTAATCCACCTACTAAAAAATAAGAGGGGACGCCGCTTACTACTAAAATCCCGGTTTTTGAAAAGGTTGCGTTATTTTATGCAAAAAGAAGACTTGTCAAGAACAAAGAAGTTTGGATCCAAAAAAGTATGCTTAGGCAGTTCCTTCGCTGAGCACAACAGAATGAAGAGGAATTTGTATCGTTTCAAATCCCTATTCTTATCGAAGAGAAGAAACGAGAAAAATTTATATAGACCTAAAAATTTATATAGAAATTCGACCTATTGCTCCGAATCCCCCCATCTGTTTACTATGACGAGAAGAATCAAAAGGATTGAACTACCTACTCATTATTCGGAGGTGAATCATAGAACACTAAAAGCTGTGGTATCTTATGGACCTAACATAGGTCACATCCCTCACGACATAAGATTGAAAGATCCAAACCTTCCTCTTCGGAGCGGAAACGGGCGTGGCCAAAACATATAAAGATCGGCGTAGTCGCTCATAGGGACATATCCATTTTTCAAAAATAAGAGAAAATAATCTGTTCATCTCTCAAGGGTCAAGTGCTTCTGCCCCTTTACTCTTTAGGGCTCCTGCTGCTGACCGGTTCTTTTGTCATTTTTGAATCGGAACAGGTACAACCCAGTTTTTTTTTTGTTTTTTTGAGAACCCAACAGATTATTCATTTAGATTAAGAAAAAGTAAAATCAGTTTCTAGAGAATCATGCAGCTAAGCTGGCATGTCCTCAATCCATACAAATTCTAGATAATCCATGTTGAGCTAAAAGATGAGACACTAAGTTTCCGTTTCTACCAATATGCTGCAAGGAACAATGTTGAAATAAGACCTTCAAGCTCTTTGCTTCTTCCACATAGGCCCCAATTGGAGAGAAATCAAGGCTTTGACAGTTTATCTTTCGGATAACACTAAAAGCATCACCTTCAAGGACAATATTGCTAAAACCCATTTCTCTTGCCCAACTCAGGTTTAATCGATCCCTGATTATCCTGCTGGTCATTTTTGAGCACTTGTCTCTTATCAGCAATGAAATTGTCTAACTAAGATTCTACAATGGCTTTCTGGAGCCTATGAACTACCTGAAGAGGTTGTAATCTTTCTTCAGGAATAACTACTTCACATCTAACTTTCGAGATGGTCCCGCATAGAAAAGCAATCTTAGTTAGCATCTGTCTCTCCCCATCCTGAGAATCTTCCAACATTCTCATAATCTGATCCAACTATTTATCAAAAGTAGAGATCCCCTGCATATCAATGATCAGCCCGCAAAGACTTATCCAGACTCCACGAGTCCAATCACAGGTAAGAAGAATATGGTCAATAGTATCTGAACCCTGTGCACAAATGGAAGAGCCCCCAGATTCTTTAGAGTTTCGTTTATATAAAGCCATGGCAGTAGGTAATGCATTACGACAGCATCTACACAAAAGAGTTTTTAGCTTCCAAATAAATTTCCAGATACTATGATCAAGACTATGAGAACTGGATGCCCTGTTTTGGTTCTGAGAACTAGACATGCTGTTTTTTTAAGAGGAAATATCCAGACTTTACAGACTACTGACCCTCAATATTGATCGGCCAAATTCTCTTATCTTCCCTTTCAAAAACTCCAAGAGGTATTCTGCAGGGAGAGAAAGGGTTTTGTTCACCGTTCGTTCTCCATACCCATATGACTAACTCTCTCGGGAAATGAGCTAGCAGTTGTCTCGGGTGCCTTTACAAAGGTGTTACGAACAGGGGCGGGGCTATTCAAAGCCCAAGAAGTAATGCTCAAGGAGCTGAGTCGTACAAATGAGATATAGATTTCCCGGTTGGGTCCAATAGAAAAGACCCTTTCTCGGCTAAATCGGCATTTCTTTCAGATCATTCAGCAGGCTCACAGGGCGAAGCAGCTTCAAAGAAAGCCGAAGGTACCCTAACAGTCCTTCTGAGAGCAACCACAAAGACTATTCTATCCTTAGTCCGGCGATATCCGCTATGAAAGGAAAATAGACTATATGTTGCTCAGGGCAGCGAAGGGACGGAGTAGCGTTCTGTTAACTCTCCCTCTGTGCATATTCATTCCCATGGTAAGGCGACGGGAAGCATCCAGTGATAACTCCTTCTAATGGAGCAGCACTCAGGTATACTCATTAATACATTGAATAAGATAAGTCGACGATAGGATTTCCCAAGTAATAGGGACAAATTCGGGTGATCCCTATCTATCGGTGAAGCAGAATTCGTCCCCTTCTTAGCTATCGCTTACTCAGCTACCTATCCGAAAAATGGCACATCCCCTGGGACCAGCTCATAAAGTATATATTTCCCGCATCACATGAAAGCCAACATGGTATTTCATAGCGAACAAATCGTCTCATTGGAATGCCACTTAGCGAGACGAGGGGGATCGGATCATTTCGATGGACTCGTTCGTTATTCGAATTCCAGGTGATAGTGACTGACTATAGGCGCATCTAGGCGAACTAAAGCCCCGCCTCTCTTTTCTTCCCAGGGCTTAGCCCATTTATTTGTGAGAGGCAAGCCTAAACGAGGATCTCATAGATTAGGAATTCCCTACGAATGAATAACTGCACCAGTCCGTCCCTCTTTCTCTTCAATGTAGCCAAATCGGCATTGGAAGATGTCCATGGTCCAGCCGATATTCATAAAAGGTCTTGCGTTGCTAAGTAGCGAAGCGACGAAGGAGTAGCTATGCTACGAAGAGGAGGTTCTCTTTTCTTTTTTCTTCTAAATCTTCTATCATTTTACCTGATAAAGGTTAGTTTCAGCAGCCATGCTGCCACGATCATGATGGTACAGAACGAGCAGTAAACAAGTCCAACCGAACCGAACTGTACAGACCAGACCCGCGGGTGGCAACTGATACAAGATGGGCGCACTATTTACTCTACTACAAGACAAGGCCTCACTAGAAGGAGCAATCCTTACGTCTAATCACCGAGCTCCGCTTGTAGCTACTATTTAGTGAACTTCCTCTTCGCCTTAAATAATTAACTATTCCTTTTCTTTCCATTGCCTGATGGCTCTTCTAAGATCCTACTGAAATCGGCTCTACAGCCCTTTAACTCTCGGCACTCACATGCATCCAAAGAAAGAGCACACTAGTTGCCCATCCTCCCTTAGGAAAGTCAGAAATCAGGTCAAGCAAGTACTTCGACCCCACGAGATTGGGCATCCAACTTTCTATGCAGCCCCCTTTCTTGAAGGCCGGGTGCAAATGATATCTTAGAATGAAGATTAGGGTTTTAGCTATACCTTCTTGTCCGAGCTGCCTTAAGCCCGTAAGCGATTCCCTTTAGTATGGGACTAGTTCCCCTGTCCTCTAGCAAGTAAGCACACGAGCGATTGGTCGCAAAGGGGCGAGAAGGGAGCTCTACGTGGAAGAAAGAGGCTCTGAAAAGACCCGCCGTTTCTCTCATCTATGGTCGCTACAATTTCAAAGCTACCTAAAAAGACGGTCTTTCTTCAACTTTGAAGATTTTGAATGAGAATTTGTATTTTATGTCTCACGAGCGCGCAGGAGACATTCCTGATCTCAGGGTTTAAGAATATTAGGATTTCTTACTTGAGAAGGGTGCGAGCAGGAAATGGGGAGAAAGAGCAGAATAAATGGCATCAGATGAATTAGCGGAGGACGCAGAAGGTGAGCAGCTTTAAAATAAGGCTTTGAGGACATAGTAGTATGTAGCTTCATCGCAACATCACTGATGTTGATGCCCAACAAGACTACTAGCCGAATCATCTGAAGCCCAGACACGTTCCACCCATCGTCCAACCCCGATTTCGTATAAAAAAGATAGACCGCTAGCAACAACCAGGAAAGCAATACACGCGTTACAGCAGAAGGGTTAGTTCCTTCAAGGAAACAGAAGAGACCAGTCCCTAAACTAAACAACCGAAAGAGTTATTCTCGCATTTTTAGTTTGAGTCAAGCTTGTAACTCCCAACTTCCTTAATGGGCTGCGAACTAGGAATGAGAGTCGGAGTACACTTCAGGTTATATTCCTGCTCAAGCTGATGTTGCTGGTTCTAGCATAGCAAGTTTATAAACGTTATCTCCTTAACCCGCTTCTCTTCCATCATCCGAGTAAGCAGTAAAAGCGTCAGACTTTTCCTTTCCTCTGGGGATGCTAGAGGTGCGTCCTATATTGAGGAAGTGACTCTTGAAAAACAAAAAAATACTTTTTTTACTTAATGGGAACTAAGGGCAAAGAGTAGAAGCCCACAGGGGAGAAATAGAAGATGAAGTAAACCTAACTTCCCAAAGACTTACTCCAGTACCTCTTCCAAGCAAAACATCGAAAGTTCAACGACTTCGATTATGTACCGAAACCCTTGCTTCTATTGTTTCTGTAAGAATAAGTTAATAATCTTCTAGAGATTCTGAATGGCAGCTTGCGTACATTGATTTCCATCAAATTCATTCGATTGAGTGAACGCGTTTATGTCGTACAGTCGAGCTTAAAGACAAATGAACGCGCCTAGGAACTTCAATTCTGAAGAGGCTACATTTCCCACCTACCCTCTTCGTTTGCTTCCTGTTCATGGAAGATGGGGATGAATGACAAATAGGCTTTATCTCCGACTTCCCGCCTTAGGAAAAAGGAAAGCAGTCCAAGTCTTTTTTTATAAACCACCCGAATAAAAGGGATTCAATCCAGACATAGATGTACCTATGCCTAACATATTACCAACATATCAGTACTGAAGGGTAGGTGAGGGATTTCATAAGAAAAAGACAAGACATGAAAAGAAGAAGAAATATTCAGTTAATTAGTAAAGAGAGCCCGTATATGATAGACGATACCATCCGAGAAGATATTAGTTATACTCCTTAAAGAAAAAAGGAAAAGGAAAGGGTTGAGCCAATGGTGAAAAGAGAAAGAAAAGAGGGTCAGAATGCCCTTTTCAAAGGATATCCCAACAGATGTTGGAACAGTATTAGATGTCTTTTCAAAAGAAAGGGGCTACGGAAGGGTCCCGATGTAGGAGCTCTTAACAAAGAAAGAGTTTTGCTGGTGGGCGTAGGCAGGGCTTATAGGGGTTAGCCCCGATGGGCCTTAGATGAGTCAGCAGATTCAGGATCAAAGCCTTTAAATGCATGCGTCTTTAATGACCGTTCGTGAGCCTATGACTCCCTCCCTGAACCCTATTCTATTATATTAGTTGCTTCCCGAGCTCCCTATTTTCTAGCCCTTTTGTTTATCGGTTTTGGAGGCGTTAAAGACGCGCTAAGATGAGGTGCGAGTCTATGAGTAGTAGGTTTGGGAATGTGCTTACGGTTGTGGATTCAGCTTTCCCTATTGCCTTAGGCTTGTGCGCGAGAGGAACTACCATCAATGGCTTCAGATTTATTATTAGCGGGGGACTTATTCTATCGTCTCGTAGCCTACTACTTTTTCTCATTGGCTTAAGACTTATTCCTTATTGACCCTCTGTAGAGGCCCACTCAATCAATGTGGGCATTTACTAACTGCCTTTCTTCTAGTAGGATTTAACTAAGTCATAGCTCTATTGGCCCCTACTTTGTCCTCTTCTTAGCACTGAGCTATCGTCTTCGCCAACCATTCGTTCTGTTCGCTGCGTATCGACTACAATTGGTATCAGAGCAATCCAGCTGGCATTTCAAATGATGATAAAGAGTTCGGAGTAGTTCCATGATGAGTATACGCGATAGCGTTAGGACCCGAGACTGGGAAAAGGGACTTAAAAATTGGTTCGCGCTGAACTTCTAAATCCTTGCTATGGGACCCCCTTAGTGGTCTTCATACCGAGCCTATCGGTGATACCATAGCCTGATTCTATTCCTTTACATCCCCTTTTCATCACTCAATCGATAAAGAAGACGATTTCCCCGTTGACAAGAATCTTATTGAATCAATAGATGCGGGATTACCCCCGTTTTACCGCGGCTGCTGGCACGGAGTTAGCCTTTTATGCTAGCTATCGAGTAGGATAAAGGTTCTTGCTTGTCTGGATCATGAGAAAGATTCGGAGTTTGAGTCAATAGCTGAAGAGTTAGATACTACTTCCGCATCTTCGGAATCCGCGAGGAGAGTTGGATTCCTTTCCTTGTTCTATCTGATCTTAAAAACAGAGGATTCCACTATTACTATTAAAGGAATGAATAAAGGCAGTTCGGGTATTCCCCAGGGAAAACCAAAACAAGGAAACAGCTAAACAACGAATCCGCACTTTAAGGGTTAACTTCGGGGTCTTACTCAAGGTCGGACTAAAGTAGATAGCTTCCTGCTTCGGATGATAGATTCTGATTAGCCTTGATTCTCGAGCTTTGGAGTTCCATAATACCTTCTTTCTGGTTTAGTTTCTCATAGGCTCGAAGGCTTAGCTGTTTCAGATTCATCTTCAGAGTTGGGAAAGAATGAGATCGATAGAGTTACTCAAGGTGCTTAGTCCGAGTATCCGTTCCGAGACCAGTATCCGCTTTCCCTGTTCATTAAGACTAGCTTTAGAGACCGGTAGCTAGCCCGCAAATGACTAATTCGAAGGGGCTTCCAAATCAACTGCTTCTCCCTTGCCTTTTCTTTTGTCCGGCCTTGGGTGGCAGTTCTTCCTTTCGCTTTCGGGAACTATCGATTCTAGGAACTTGCCTATCCCACTTGTAAAAAGGGAGGGAGGGGGCTTTAGGCTTTAAGCCCGATCTATTAACTAAGCGGTGGTCTACGATCAGGTCTTTGCTTCGAGCAGTAAATGAAGATTCTGGCATGAGGAGTCCTAAGCCATAAGCAAAAGTAAGGCCTAGCTCGACGCTGAAGATTCAAGGTATGCAGATGCAGATGAAATTCATTTATTGGCGACTTTGGGACTTTCAACTTTCTTTCTATCAGAACTCTCCGACGAGTCGATCGATCAACCACTCCGCTCTTTGAAAGCTTGAGTAAGAGTCAAAGTTCAGTTTTGTTGTTCCTGTTCATTAGTAAGTCAGCTACCTATTTTTCTAGTTGAGTAAGAAGCGGTGAAATAGATCCACTTTCATCTAACGAGCTTCCTTTCTATCCGCGCTAAGGTGCAGCTACTTCGAGCGAACTCCAAAGCTCGAGAAGTAACCTATTTTACCGGTCTTTCATCATCCCCATTTCCTGCTACTATTCCTTCTCAATAAAGAGTAAGGAGAGCTCTTAGGCGAATAGCTCGTTGGAATAGAAGAATCGGATGAATAAATCGTTTCTAGCGGTATCGGAATCTGGGTACTCAAAAACGGGTTAAGTCTTAAGTAAAGCGGTTGGGTCAATCTAAGAAGCACACGGGGCAATGGGCGAACAAGCTTTCATTTCACCCAATAAAATCAATAACAACTCCCGAGCGAGCTCATGCAAGTGAAGTTGCTCATTTAATGGCTTTTTCACCGCTTAGGGAAGTAGGCTCGTTAGACCCTATATTCGACTCACAAAATGGAATTCATGTTTAGTCCGGTAACTCAAACTAGAAAACGGAATCTGAGGCTAGGGTTCCCCACAGAGAATCATCTGATGTGAGTTTTCCTGTAGCTAATTCATCTGTAATGGTTTGAGCTGCATGCAATTGCTCCTCTAGTAATAAGAGGTAATTCTAAAGTTGATCACTTTACGTAAATAAAATAGGCATCGAGTCAGGCTAAAGGGCGAGCGAAGCTAACCGAGCAGTTCCGGTGCTTTCCTACACCACCAATATGGCAACTGAACCACGTCAAGAACGCTACCAAGTGTTCAGCAGATGATAAGCAGACTGGTACTTTGTTCGAATCAACGTGTGTCACGAATGAGAGATTTGTTCTCTTTGCGTTTAGCTGGGAAAAGGGAAGAGATAAGGGCTTATTTATTTTATGTATAGGTATTCAGGATGGAGCTTAACAGGCTTGAAAAGCCGGTCCCCCAGGTGCCTTACCATGTGGGAGTTAAGAGATATTACCTGCCTTTTAACAAAGGAGGCATAGAATTTGGATTGTTGGAGCTGTTTCAAGAGGTCAGGAGAACCCCTCTTTGTATTGGTCTTCTGGTGGAGAAGCCATCCCCGAACTGGATAGAGGAGCGGCGGGAGATTGTTGTCTTGGGATTTTGTTACTCGGGATTGAATACGCAGCTCACCTCCTTTCTGTTTTATAGTGAGATAGACCCTTCTCCCTTGCACGAAGAAGATTAAGGCTACGTCAGAGATACCTAATGAAGGAGAACAGCAGCAACGTTCCTTCAGGGATACCGTTGCTGGTTCTCAGGCTATTGATTGATGATGCTCAGGATATGGAGGTTTATGGTGCAACTGAGGCTAGCGATGGAACCATCTCGGTTTCTACTTTTGAGGGGAGACCTTGTATCACGATTTCAGATTCCCCGCGTTGAATCGAATTCGAAACAAATGGGGGCTCTGTTTGATTATCAAACTTCCTTGGAAGATCAATTGGCTACAAGATGTTGGAATCGAGATTAAAGAGACTTTGGTGCATGAAAGGGGACTTTGATTTGGTTGACCTTGGTGAAGGGTTTTTCATGGTCAGATTCTCTATTAGGGAAGACTATAATCTTGCTTTGGAAGAGGGTCCATGGATGATTTTTGGACATTATCTGTAGGTGAGAAAGTGGAGGCCGAAGATCACTAAAAGCGGAATAATTACATATGTAGTAAGCCTCTTCTAAGCTATGTACGGGTATTGAAGATCTCTTTTTCTTCGCCTTCCTTTGATCTGTTAGGATACTGGCTTCAGTTCCTTTATGAATAGACTGATTTGCCGGCCCTTTATGTTATGTTAGGATCCAGTGGTCGCCCACGTTCAAAAGGCAGGTTGGAAAGGTCCCGCTTTCAGCCGCTGTACTTTACGGGGTTGGTGAGATAGATTGGACAGACTCCTATACTGAACTCCCCCGGGCATTGGTATTTGTATACCCTACGTATCCCAATCATCCCGTATGGGTGGATTGTATTCAGCAAGGCCCTGACCGATATAGGTCTCGCGGAGACTTTGTAAGGTTCCCTACCCTAAAGCCTTTGGTAAACTCAGCCAGTTTCGGAACTGATAACTTATTTGTTAGCTCACCAGAGCTAGCTCATATACTTGTCCCTAGAGTCGGTGATTACAATATCATCGCCTAGTATAGCATACCCTCTGAAAAGCATCCCGGGTCTGTTCAGCACAGCACCAATTTAAGACATAGTGATAAAGTGCGAACAAAGGCATGGTAAAAAAGAGACAGCCCTGCTAACTCTTATGATGATGAAATCGCTTACACCGGTAACATCCTCAGAAACGGCTACACCCAGATCACCCCCTATGCTACTACCTTCACCATACATGGTACTATCATTACCCACAATAATATGCTTCCCACCAATATTAATGCCCCTGTCATCCATCTGAAAATGAACCTCCAAGTTCTTCCTAAAATCTGTCTCTACCTCGTAGATAGCTAACCCTTTTACCTTAAGTCTTGATAAGTAGTTACCATCACACCTTATGTCAGCCTGAGATTCACCTCCATTACCCCTAGAATTTTAATCATACTTAGTCCCTTCACTTCAAAACCCTCTGGCTGGTCCATGTATATCTCCTCTTGCAAGTCACCATGCAAGAATGTTCACATCTAGTTGCTCAAGCTCAAAATTCAAGCTAGCTGTCAATCCCAGTACAACTCGAATGGAACTCATTTTCACAACAGGGGAGAAGATCTCATCACGAATCAACCCCCGAGCTCCAGAGATTCCCGGATTGCCTCTCTCCTTTGATTCCCCTGCCAGCCATCATATGAGCTGAGCTAGCGGAACTTCCTATTGAGCTATTACTAGCTGCCTTCCCTTTGCAGTTTACTTGTTTCGGTTGGTGTTTGAGGTGAGGATCTCTCTTTTTCCTTTGCTTTCACTGCTTCCTTAGAGCTCTAGGTTCCTCGCTCTTTCCGAGTGGTTGTTCTCTTTCTTTACTTCTACTGGGCGTATCAGTACAGTGGCTTTTAGGGATGCCATGATGGGTGCTAGATCCTCTGATTCTGATTCATCTATAGTCGATTTAGCGAATGAATCGATACTAATAATTCACTCTTAAGATCTTCCGCTTTTAGATAGGAAGCCGAACTGTCTCCTCTAGGTCTGATCCTTAGCTTAGTCTTTCATTCCCCGATCTCTCGTACCCTTCTGCCTAGTCTAGCTTTCGATCGAGATTCCTATTCAAAGTAATAAATAGAATCCGGGGATGGGTCCGAATGTAGCTTCCATTTCTGAGTAGAGGTATCGGTCAAAAGAGATAGATGTTATAGCTGACTTGGACGAACTATTGCACGAAGCCCTTTTTCAACCCCGGGCTAAGCGTATAAGAACCTATTTCCCGCTTTCGTTCTTCGAAACCTCGACTTAAGTGGAAAGTGAGAATTCCTATTTATCTCGATAGCTAGAGCTAGGCCTTTCCTTTCCTTTAACTTCTAGGTATTAAAATTCTATCTCCGTTCATAACCAACTAATTATTCTTCAACCGAAGGAAGAGATAAGGCCAAGGTCTCAACGAGCCTAACCGGTTAACTCCCCCTGTGCGCTACGGGCAATCAATGATTCCCCTGTGCAAGATTGAATCATTTTCGTTTATGAATGATGACGTGCTTCGAGTAGTAAATTATGATTCTTCGATTCATTCGGAGTTAGCTGCAGAGTCAATAGCTGCAGCAGAAGAGTTCCGATCCAACACAAGAAGATCACCTCTGCCCCATTAGTTTGATTCTTTTTCTGTGTTCAATCGATCTGTATAATCAATTAGCAAGCCAAGCTTTCAGAGTTGTTGCTCTGAGTGTACAGACGAATACCGCTCTATTACGAAAATAGGCTTCTCAGATAACATGATATCTATGGCGAAAGTGTACAGAAGGCTTTGGTTGAACCGCGTTAGCACAGTATCATCGTATTAAGCTTGAAATTGAATCCTGCCATTAACTAACCTCTGAATCAACTAGCAAATTCCCTATCCATTAAGGCTCTCCGCCGACTGCCTTGACTGACTTTACGATCCCCAAACCTATTGTTCGACTGCTTGTTCGTTCTCAGCTCTCTTTGCTTGCAGCTGTTAAAAGAAATGCTGACCCAGAGCTTGAGCTGACTGTCGGATCTGTCCCTTATAGTAGCCTAGCCCATTC